>SKCR01021143.1:0-59079 GCA_019454045.1 Zanthoxylum bungeanum
CATTCCATGATAGATACCTATTCTAATCACTTAAATCCGGATTCTAAATCATTTCTTTACCCAAAATCGAATTTGATTTCAATTTCAAACCCAAATATTTAAAATCAAGAAGACCATAGACACAGTTACTTACCCATTTCTGTCGGCCTCCCCTTCTTTTGCTCCATCTCTTTCCGCTTCCGCTTTCCTTACTCATTTGTATTCTTTCTCTCAATCCCCATTCTTTCACCTACTCGGTCCTCTCTTCTTTTTCCCTTTCTCGGTTCTGCTTCCTCTTCTCCCTTCTGCGCTATTCTTCTGCTTTCCATCCTTCTGTTTCATCTATGCTCTCTTCTATTTTTCTATTTTTCTCTCTCGACTCCTCACCGTCTTCTTCTATTTCTTCTTCTCTCTCCCGAATTTTCTTGCTTCTTCTGGTCCCCCTGCCGTGACTGGCTGTGTGTGTATTAAGTGCCCTCACGTGTGTATATTAGTATTACACGTGTGTGTTATAAAATATGTGTGTAATATATGCCCCACGTGTGTGTAGAGTTTTCTAGGATTTTATATTTGTGTGGAAAATTTCAATTTTAGTCCTTCTAGTTTGATTATTATTCACTTATAAATAATTTATTGAAAAATCCCCCTTATATGATCTCGCATTCAGACACGGCCTCACGAGAAAATAATATTAACGCAACTCGCTAAATAATCCGGGATGTTACAACATGTAAGGCCTGGGGCTGGAGATGTGTCTGCCCCGTACGATACACATATCGGACATCAAGCAACCAGTCTCTTTGAATCAGATAATCCTGACCTAGTCATATTATCCCGATGGTTGCAACCATTATAGAGTATTAGTTCTGTATCCTTCGCGATCATCATCTCCATATGTCTGAAGTGATACTTCCATCTTGACATCACACCCAATACACTACGATTCTCGATAAATCCAGAAGAGGTGTACACAGAACCCGTTAAAGCCCTGGACCACCAAAACTAAAGTTTACCGATTGTCGTAAGTACTAGCGATGCAAGTCTCAGGTTAAGATCATATGCACCTACCCTGAAGCGGACTCCCATAGACACGCAGACATACTACCAATGGGATTCCGTGGGGTCTATCCAGAGCGAAGCTGTTTTCCGTACCATCGGTAAAACACAACCTCCTACCGCACTTGCATAAGTATCCTATACTTAAATATATGAGAACTATGCCGTTGTGCCCTCACAACATGCACAAGTGCAGTACTAGTCTATTCCGCATTATCGATGTCCAATCTCGATAATACTACGACTAGAGATATTTAATGATTAAACCTTTATGGATTGATACCGTCTCATATCATCACAATCCGGAACTAATCATAGGGACTCTTACCATTTATATCAAAGTAAATAAATTACAAAACGGTAAAAGGCAATTTCATTACTACATATTTAATTTTGTACAATAATACAATATCATTTACAAAATAGTGACGCTATGGGTCATAACTGTCTAACAGTTTCATTGTGTTGAGACTTTGGTTGGCTGGAAGAATGGTGATTGAAGTAATTGATTTAACCAATTTGGTCTAATTTGTCCAATTTGAATAAATTGAAAATTAGGGTTTAAGACCTTGTCCAAATTTGGGGCTTTTCATTTATGTTGTGTATAAGGATGTTTATATGATGCATATAAAGTTTAATGTTGATTGGATTACATCTTGATGTGTTTTGAAGCATGAAATTGAAAGATGCACAATCCCCCCCCTTTGGAGGCTCTCGGCCAAATGAACAAAATTGAGGATTTTTGTTGCTTTTGGTGTTTTGATGTTTTGAACATGCTAAGTTCATCTTAGAAATGATTTAGAATCATTCAAAATTGATTTGATCAATTTCGGACTAAAATGAACAAAATACCAAATGTAAGGGCAATTCGGTAAATTCACTTAAATATGATTTATTGAATTTTAATTTCATAATTTGATTATTGGATAATTAAATAAATATGTTTATTTAATTAATCCGAGAAAAAGTTTTGAAATCGGAAAATTTGATTTTCCACCGTTTCCGCTGCGTTACCGGATTTGGCCCCTAAAACCCCTACAAAATGGTATTAGAGCGAGTCTGATTCTTGGCCCCCTAAAATGATTAGCCTTTATTAAATCAATGTTTAATCATATTTTCTTGACTTTATACATGCTTATTAGAATCTAATTTGATTAGATTTAGGGTGTATGACACTTAGCGGAAAATCCCTGATTAATAATGTCTTAATGTAATTATGTATTTGATGCATGTTATGTGGTCTGTCTTGTCAATACGGTTTATGAATACTTCTCTGTGACTACATCCGAGACCGTGCCTCTGCTGTGAGGGTGTAGCCGATAGAGATTTATTTATACCGGATGTATATCAGATACTAGATAAATTCAAGCGAAACCGGAATTCTGAACGTGCCCTAGCTGTCAGGATTACGTAAGTAACTTGAGTTTATCATTGACGAGTTTAACCTTGGTACGTCTCCTTGTGGGCCTGCCTTCGCAGCGACAATGAGAAATGACCAGGACCGGAAACCCATGAGTCATTAGTGAATGATTGACAAATGAGTTGTCTACCTGATGAATATACGTAGGCGAGACCGTGCCTCTGCTGAGAGCTGAAATATATTCACGGGATCCACTTTTCACTATTTGTATTTAATTTAATTATTAAATCTTTGTATTCTGTTAGAGGATTACAGTATTGCATGATTTAGTGGGAGGGGCATTTTTAGATTAAAAATCCATGATCTTGTTTATGCTTTTGATATTATATAAAACTGCTTAATTTCTGCTAACCGTTTTTCGTGATCTATATGATAGATTTGCGATGGCGGCACCATCCACAAATCAGTTTGCGCGTATGCTTGATGCAAACAAACTCAAAGGCGCTGAAAACTTCACTGACTGGGACTTGGATTTGAGAATTGTCCTCGATTCTAAGAATCTGGGATATGTTCTTGAGGGTCCGTTGCCCCTTGCTGTTGGTGCGGATGCTACGGAGGAGGAACACCAAGTTTTTGAAACTTGGAAGAATGATGATTTAAGAGTTAAATCATACATCCTTAGTTCACTGTCTCCGGGACTCAAGAAACAGTATTATGGCATGTCATATGCCTATACAATGATGACTCGATTGAGACAATCATTTGAGAACCAAGAACAAGTGATTGTTCACAAAGTCGCAATGGAACTGTTCCATGCGCGGTTGGATGAGGGGCAAGCTGTTAGCCCGCATGTTCTTCAAATGATCGATTTGATCGATCAATTAAGACAACATAATCTCATTCTAAATGACATTCTCGGTAGGAGTGTCATTCTTGGTTCTCTCCAAGCTTCATATCGCCAGTTCGTGATGTATTTCAACATGAATGGGACTATCTGTACCTACCATGAGTTACATAGGATGTTGCTCACGGCGGAGGAGGATGTTAAGAAGGGAGTACCGACTCGCCCTCCTAGGTCCACTTCTCTTTCTGCTTCTTCCCAGGCCTGGCCAAAGAGAAAGAATAAGAAAGGGAAGAAGAAGAAGGGTTTTGGTCCTCAACCGCAAGCAAAGATAGCTAAGCCCAAAAGGGCTTCTGAAGACAAGTGCCATCACTGCAGCAAAGTCGGGCACTGGAAAAGGAACTGTCCTGACTACATCGCCCAGCTGAGGAGGGAGAGAGCATCTACATCAGATACATTTATTTTTCCAGTTATTGATATATCTTTGGCTTGTGAAGCCGTTACATCCAACTGGATTTTAGATTCTGCTTGTCCCATTCATATTTGCAATTCGTTGTAGGTGCTGAAGGAAAGTAGGAGGCTGAAGCCCAGAGAGATGCAGTTGCGATTCGAGAGTGGAGACTCTTTGGATGCAGTTGCAGTGGGAGTATGCGAGATCTCATTGTCGAATGGGACACTTTTGTTAAATGAATGCCATTTTGTACCAGGATGTGTAGCTAATATTATATCACTTTTTGTATTGGATACAAAAGGCTTTTGTATTAATATTGAACAGTTCTTTATATTTATATGATAGAAATAATATTCAGATCCTTAGTTGTCCAAACCAGCATGGTCATTATACATTGCAAACTTCAAAAGATATTTTAAATACTGGAGTTAATAAACGTAGTTTACTTGTAATCAATGATACTGAACTTTGGCATATGCGGCTTGGTCACATTGGCGTTAAACGCCTTACCCAATTGGTTAGGAATGGTTTGATACCAGATCTTACCATTGAGTCCTATCCAACTTGTGAATCCTGTATTCAGGGTAAGATGACCAAAGCCCTATTTTCTGGTGTTGGACACCGTGCCACCAACTTACTAGAACTCGTACATTCTTATGTGTGTGGTCCACTAAGTCAAACTGCTCACAGTGGTTATTCATACTTTGTTACCTTTACCGATGATCTGTCACGGTACGGTTATGTCTATTTGATGCGACATAAATCGTAAACCTTTGAAAAATTCAAAGAATTCCGAAATGATGTAGAAAAACAAACTGGTCAATATATTAAATGCCTTCGATCTGATCGAGGCGGTGAATAAATGAGTGGTGAGTTCATGGATTATATGAAGGAGAATGGGATTCTCGCTCAATATACTCCTCCAAGTACTCCACAGCACAATAGAGTGTCTGAGAGGAGAAATCAGACTTTATTGGATATGGTCCGATCAATGTTGAGTTTCACAGATTTGCCCTATTATTTATGGGGCTACTCTCTTTTAACAGCTGCACATCTTTTGAACAAGATTCCTTCAAAAGCTGTTCCTACGACTCCGTATCAGATATGGTTCGGTAGGAGACCAAATCTTAATTACATTAAGGTTTGGGGTTGTCCTGTCTATGTCAGGGTTACTCAGCAAGATAAGCTTTCGCCTCGAGGGCTAAAGTTTAGGTTTGTCGGATATCCTTCGAATACGAGGGGATATCTGTTCTATGATACCGAGCATCGAAATGAGTTCGTAGCTCGCTTCGCAAAATTTCTAGAAGTAGAATTTTTGTCAGAAGGTGGTAATCATAGACAGGTTTAGCTTGATGAAGTCCAACCTAAAAACAACGAACCAACGGAGTAACCTAAAGTTCAAGTAGATGAAGGACCTTCAGCACACACACTCTGTATGTCGGAAATGGTATCTAGACCTCCTGAACGCTTGTATTTGATACAAGAAAAGAGTCTGGATGTTCTCTTAGTTAAAGAGACAGATCCTTTCACCTATAGAGAATCGATGTTGGACATCGACTCCGTGAAATGGAAATGTGCCATGAAATCCGAGATAGAATCAATGCATGAGAATCAAGTTTGGGACTTGGTTCCGCTTCCCGAAGGAATTGTCCTATTGGTTGTAAATGGGTTTACAAAAGGAAGCGCGGGCCTGACGGTAAGGTTGAAACTTACAAGGCCCGACTGGTAGCAAAAGGTTACACGCAGCGACCTGGCGTCGACTACGATGAAACTTTTTTCGCCAGTAACAATGCTTAAGTCTATTCGGATTTTTCTTTCTATAGCTGCGTATCATGACTACGAGATTTGGCAAATGGATATCAAAACAGCTTTTCTAAATGGATTTCTTGATGAAGAAATCTATATGGAACAGCCGGAAGGTTTTGCGTCCAGCGAAAACTCGGGTATGGTATGTAAGCTTAAGAAGTCCATTTATGGACTTAAACAAGCTTCACGAAGTTGGAATCTTCGATTCGACGAGATTATTAGATCGTCTGGTTTTCTCAAGAATTTTGAAGAATCATGTGTGTATCAGAAGGCCAGTGGGAGCATGGTCGTAATTTTAGTCCTATATGTTGATGACATCCTATTCATTGGGAATGATTTAGGTATGTTACAAAGCGTCAAAGCGTACCTCTGTAAGAATTTCTCCATGAAAGACCTGGGAGAAGCTTCCTATGTTTTAGGGATAAAACTCTATAGAGATAGACAAAGGAGGCTGATTGGGTTATCCCAATCAACGTACATAGATAAGATATTGGAACGGTATAATTTTGGTAACTGTAAGACAGCAAACATACCGTTCAGACATGGGATTCATCTTTCAAAGAAGATGAGTCCACAAACAGAAGATGAGAATGTTAGAATGTCTAACCAACCTTATGCTTTGTGTTTGGGTAGCATAATGTATGCCATGTTATGTATGAGGCCTGATATCAGTTTCGCTGTTAGCGTAACTAGTCGATATCAGTCCAATCCAGGTAATGACCATTGGATGGCCATTAAACATATCCTCAAGTATCTTAAAGGTACTAAGGATAAGTTAATTATTTATTGAGGAATTGAACTGCAAGTTAACGGGAATACGGATTCTAATTTCCAATCAGATCCCGATGATAGAAAGTATACATCTGGATTCGTATTTACCCTTAACGGAGGTGCAGTTTGTTGGAAGAGTTCCAAACAGGGATCGACAACAGATTCCACCACTCAGGCGGAATATATTGGAGCTTCTGAAGCTGCAAAAGAGGCTGTGTGGATAAAGAACTTTATCACATAATTGGGATTTGTCCCGAGTATCGAGAATGCGATTCCGTTATACTGTGATAATACTGGAGCCATTGCGCAAGCAAAGGAACCAATGGCGCATCAGAAGTCGAAGCATGTGGAACGCAAATACCACATCATTCGAGAGATTGTGTCGGGAGGGGATATTGTCGTGTGCAAGGTACCGAGTAAAGATAATGTAGCAGACCCGCTGACGAAGGCCATACCTCCGAAGCTGTTTGATAAACACGTGGAGTCGATGGGTATTAGATACAATCGATATTAGCACTAGAGCAAGTGGGAGATTTTGTTAGGGTTGGTGCTCAGAGCGCCAATTCCCAGTTGTATTTCTTTTGAATACTTCTATAAAACATTATTATTATGAATAATATATGCAGTTTCTATAATATAATGTATATTTATATGGTAAAGACGTAATGACCTTAGAATGATTAGTCATGGTACAGTTGCAAAAGCGTCGCAACTGACATTGAGTAGTATCATGACGTTGTCATTCTCAAACAGTTCCTGGTCAAGGTTTACACTACTTGGTCAGTAAAGTAAACCCGTTGAGACCGGTACATGTCGTATACTGGAATATATGATTCCAATGGTTTCTCAATGAACCATAAGTCTTGGAGACTAGTATAGACGTGTGGGTGTTTATAGCGGATAAACACTGAATGACTCACCAAAGATTCTTAATGGATGGTACACCAACGTCAATAAGAATCTTCTCGGGTTGAGTAGCACTTGTGATTCTTAGACTTGAGATGCCATTGTGGGCACATGAGACATCTTCTACACTTAGATGGCAGTCACATCACCGATCTATTTAAATCAGACCTCCGTCTGTTCGTTGGGTGTAGATAGATCCTCAGGGTGTCCTATGTGTATCAAGAAAGGATCCGTCAATTCTGTGTACTAGAGCATAGGTAGTCCATATGATTAGCAATCAGATAAAACCATGGGCCCGTTGTAAAGTTTAGAAGCTAGTTCTAAACATTCTTTTAGAGATTGCTAATAGAATAGTCGACTGGATAATCCCTATAGAGATTCGACGTTTACATCTATATCTCTGGGATATATCCGGATACATGTGACGGAGGAATTATACATTTTCCATGACCTCGACCTGTATGATTCAGCGAGTTTATCCGTGATCGTCATAATTTACTGGTGGATAAATTATGGACACAAAATTGGATTTCGTGACGGATATACCTGAATATAGAGAGTCTCAATAATGAAATATACTCGTAGAGCACTAGAGCAACATTTATAAATAAAATTGATTATTTATAAAGTCGTTTAAAGGTTAAACGAAATATACATGCTAAAGGGACCCGATAGTCATTTGCTTAATTATTGTGTATTTACATTTAATACTTGATTAATTTAAATGCACATTAATTAATAGTCAAATTGAGATATTTGACTAATATCCTAAATGAATATATGTATTTGATATTTAATGTAAATATTATACATATATTTAATATATTTGTATTTAATTAAATATTTAATTGTTAAATGATTAAATTAATTAAAATATAAATATCTTAACATTTGGATATTTGGATTAAATGATTTAGTTGCCTTTTTTGACTTAATTAAAATATCTATAAAGTGTTATTAGATATTTAAATCAAATTGCTCAAATTAAAACCAAATGAAATTGAAATTAATATTTCTTGTTTTTGCTATAGCCAAATTCGGCCAAGGTGTTTTGGTAACAAGTATATATTATTTTATTTTTCATTTGGTAAATAACCTAATACACTTTCTAACCTAAACTCCATTAAAGAAGACAAAGAAAGGTAGAGAGAAAAGAAAAGAAAATCAAGGAAAAGCTTGGAAAATAGTAAGTATTTCCAACCTTCCATTAGAGAGTAATTTGTTCCTCTTGTTATGGGCAACATCTTGTGATGTTCTTGAGTTTTTCTATTCTTTATTCCTTGTGTTTTTTATGGATAAATGTTTGGTGAAAGTGTTGAGCATGTATAATGGAGCAAGCTTGTGACTAGTGTAGTTATAAGTATTCTTTTATGGTTTTGGAAACTTTGTTGCTAATCTAGAGTTGTTGACCCACTCTTAAATGACCTAGATTTGATCTTGAGTTGTTTAATTGTGTTGAGACTTTGGTTGGATGGAAGAATGGTGATTGAAGTAATTGATTTAACCAATTTGGTCTAATTTGTCTAATTTGAATAAATTGAAAAATTAGGGTTTAAGACCTTGTCCGAATTTGGGGCTTTTCATTTATGTTGTGTATAAGGATGTGAATATGATGCATATAAAGTTTAATGTTGATTGGATTACATCTTGATGTGTTTTGAAGCATGAAATTGAAAGATGCACAATCCCCCCCTTTGGAGGCTCTCGGCCAAATGAACAAAATTGGGGATTTTTGTTGCTTTTTGTGTTTTGATGTTTTGAACATGCTAAGTTCATCTTAGAAATGATTTAGAATTATTCAAAATTTATTTGATCAATTTCGGACTAAAATGAACAAAATACCAAGTGTATGGGCAATTCGGTAAATTCACTTAAATATGATTTATTGAATTTTAATTTCATAATTTGATTATTGGATAATTAAATAAATATGTTTATTTAATTAATCCGAGAAAAAGTTTTGAAATCGGAAAATTTGATTTTCCACCGTTTCCGCTGCGTTACCGGATTTGGCCCCTAAAACCCCTATAATTTTAACACCTAGTGCCCTAAAACCAACTGGTTTAGGAGTCACTGGCCCAAAGCTCGCTACAAGGATCAAGGATGTTGCAAATATATATGTATGTATATCTGAAGTCTGAGTAATTAAGTCCTTAGGGGTGTCTTAACACCTGGTGCCCTAAAGCCAACTGGTTTGGGAGCCACCAACCCAAAGCTCGTTACATAGATGGAAGATATTGTATATAAATAAAAAATAGAGAAAAAAAAAATCAAAGAAAAAATTAGAAAAATGAGAAAATTTATTCCATTGCTGCAAAAAGGTGTGAATTCTGATAAAATTTTAGGACAAAAATATTACTCTCTTATCAACTGCACTTATGACTGTTGTGGGCAAAAATGAGTTGTTTAATATTTTGTTGGCTGTGTATATGGAGAATGGTAAATATAATCGGAGAATTTACATATTCAGTAATTTAGAATGAAACAAAACAACTAGTAACTTGGAGTAGAAGTTTTACCTGATTAGTCACTAACATCTTTATTCTCTTTTCTCTTGTCTTTTTTTTTTTTTGTGCATTAGTTTCATTACCTTTTTACTTTTATAAAATGTTTATGGGTATCATTGCTGTAAACCCTCATGAGACTACAACTCGTCCACTAGGGACACCTAGGGGTTTAAAGGCTTGTTGCATACGCTAAATGCAACCGTGATCCCTACGAAAGTGGCTTAGTTAAATTTTATTTTAAATGTTATTTATGTTATTTTATTTTATGTTTTGCTCGAGGACTAGCAAAATGTTAGGTTTGGGGGTGTGATGAGTGGTAAATCTATCACTATTTCCCACTCATTTAACTTAATATTTTGTATAGTTTCTTGAGTTTTGTGAATATTTTGATGTGTTTTGTGTTATTTTGTAGATAAATAAAGTTTCAGAACATTCTGGAGGTGATTTGGGCCAAAATAGTGAAAATTGGAAAGAAAGGCATTTTCGTAATATTTGGACGCGTCGCGACGCCCAAACCCTTGGAGTCGTGACGCATAACGTGCGCCGAGTCCTTGCTAACGTGCGCCTGGTCCACGTGTCAAAATCTGAAAAGTTGACTTTGCTAACGTGCGCTGTGCCACGTGTCACCATCACAGAAGATCTGCTAACGTGCGCCTACCACGTGTTATCATCCTAAGATGCCGACAATCATCATCTACGCTAAAATGCACCTGCCACGTGTCAAAATCTCAGCGGATCACGCTAACATGCACCTGGTGTTAGTGTTCCTAGAACATGCCAAGGATCTAATAAGTAAGAAAAAGTGTTCATAAATTCAAAATAAGTTGCGGAATATACTTACAATGAACAGATTTGAGCTTTAAAATTTTGAGAAGAGATCTCCAAGATCCAAGCTTTAAGTGATGATTCCAACTCTTGAAGTAGTTTCCCTATCACCTTAGTTGATTTCTCCAAGTGCTAGCTTTGTTGATTTTGCCACAAAATCAAAGAGAAGAAGAAGGCTAGTTCACGCCCATTGAGAGGCCCTCTAGGGTTTTTCATTTCCAAAATGTGTTACAAGTGTGTAGAGTATAAAAAGAGAGAGAAGGCTTTTTGGTTTTGTTAAAGGGTTTTACCCTTTTACCCAAAACCATGTAGTTGGGGTAATTTGGTTTCACCTCAACCAAGTGGTTGGAAAGTAAGTGGTTTTGGCATAAATGCCAACCACTTTCCAACCACCACTTCACATGTGTGATATGTTGAAGTGGGCCCCACCATTATGAATTCAAAACTCAAAATGTCTCTACGAACATTTACCGCGGCTCGGTTCCGTTTAATCCGATTAAACAAACTTTCGTCGCTAAATAATTAAATCTAATTTAATTAAATAACGATGCCTCACAAATATATTACGAACGTCGTTTACGAATTAATTCTAAATTAATTCGTTCGTTCGTATTAAAGTCCAACTTTAATTTCGTAACGAAATCTAATTCATATTAATATATCCGATATATTAACTTTAGCCCATACAAATAAATTAAATAGAAAAAATCAAATTTAACTATTAAATTTATTTTACCGATTAATTCCAAATTAATCGCGTTCTCTCTTTTCCGAACACATTTAATCCCAGATTAAATAATACCTCAATTAATCCCAGATTAATTTTCTCCATCTTAATTAATCCCAGATTAATTTTCTCTCTTAATTAATCCCAGATTAATTTTCTCTCTTAATTAATCCCAGATTAACTCTAATTTAAATCAACCGTCATCGGTGAATCTTTGGGAAGCGACCCAAAAGATCCCTGGATATGTTGGCAGTAAATACGGTTATCGGATTATCCGAATACGTGCGTACCTCGTACCACGTGCTTACCGATTTACAAGACATGGTTGGCTTCTAGCAAAGCACCGTGCCTACCCAATTCTCCAGAAATATTCTTACTGGAATATATAATCTATGTCAGGCGTAGTATACGTAGTATTGCGTACAACGATCCAGTATCGGATGTCACGTGCTAGGCCTGGGGCTGGAATGTGTCTGCCCCGTACGAAGCACATGTCGGATGTCTAGTAACTAGTCTCTATAATCAGACATACATGACCTAGTCATAATATCCCGATGACTGCAGTACTTAAGAGCACTAGTACCGTATCCTACGTGACATCATCTCCACTATGACTGGAGTGATACTTCCGTCTTGACATCACACCCAATACACTACGATTCTCGATATACCCAGCAGAGGCGTACACAGAACCTGTTAAAGCCCTAGACGACCAAAACTAAAGCATACCGATTGTCGCATGTATTAGTGATGCAAGTCTCAGGTTAAGACCAAATACACCTACCTTGATTTCGGACTTCCATAGACACATAGTCATACTACCAATGGAATTCCGAGGGGTCTATCCAGAGCGAAATTGTTTTCCGTACCATCGGTAAAACACAACCTCCTATCACACTTGTATGAGTATCCTATACCCAAATATATGAGAACTATGCCGTTATGATCTCACACAACGCGCACAAGTATAATACTAGTCTATTCCGCATTATCGATGTCCAATCTCGATAATACTACGACTAGGGATATTTAATGATTAATCCTTCAAGGACTGATACTGTCTCATATCATCTCAATCTAGGAACTAATCATAGGGACCTCCTATCATTTATACATCTATGTGATCTAATCACAAATGATAAGAGTGCAATCTCCTTGTCACATAGTTAATTTGTACAAGACGCTATGGGTCATAACTGTCCAACAATCTCCCACTTGGCCTATAGCCAGTCACTCGAGTGTCTTACACCCGAACTATGTACGGTTCGCTCAAACTGCTGAGAAAAGATTTTCGTTAGCGGATTTGTATGATTATCGTCTGATGTAATTTATTCGATCATCACATCGCTAGGATATATGATCCGAACGAATCAGATGAATAGTCGAAGTATATATCTGGATCGTTGATGAGACCATTAATTCTTTAGCTTGTGCTGACGCCTAGCTCAGCTGCTAACAGAACTATATTTAATCTAATTAGATTTATCGTCGACCCAAATGGCTTCTATTGCTGCCTCAGCAGCAGCAATAACCCGCATTTGTTGTTTATTCGGTAACAGCATCTTGCTTCGAAGATTTCCAGCTTATTGTACCGTTATTCAAACTGTATAGTACCGTTTAGCGACTTAAAGTCGTTTTTATCGGTTAGGAAACTTGCCGCTGTGATCCCAGTCACTTCAAGTTCTCCTTCTCCATAGATTAAGACATCATCCTTAGTTCTCTAAGATACTAACGGATGTTCTTAATATCAATCCAGTGACTATCACTTGGATTGACCTGTTTGTGAATCCATATGCTCAAAGCATATGAGACACCAGGTTGCGTACATTTTTCAATGTATGAGTTCTCGCAGAGTGTCAATAACCTCTAGATCTAACTCAGTAGATCTTTATTCCTAGAATAAAGGTTGTTACTCCCAAGAATTCTACGGAGAATTTTAATGAAAGCCAAGCTTTCACCGATCGTAATATGGGAATATCATTTCCAAGAAATGACATATCATTATTAATTAGGACAGTCACTTTCAGTGTGCTCCCACTAACCTCCTTATATACACAAGAATCATTTCATTTTGAATTAAGTCATACACCATTATGATTACATCAAAACGTTAGTTCCAAGAACATAATGCTTACTTTAATCCCTCTATGGATCGAATAACCTGCAAACCTTGTTTGCTAGTTTTGGTACCACAAAATCGCCAGGATGTTGTAAACATCCTTCAAAAGGTTTCCTTTTCAGGAAAGCGATTTTTTTCGGTTCAGCTGCCATATTTCATAAATGAAACATGCAGCATCAGCAAGCATTATCCTAATGGATTTAACGTGGCAACATGTAAAAGATTTCGTTGTAATCAACACAATGTTGATAACGATACCTTTCCGCTAAAAGCCTAGCTCAGTACGTTGGTATGCTGCCATCCACGTATGTCTTCCTTTAAGACTTATATAGTACCAATAGGCACAATGCCTTGCGGTATAACAACTAGTGTCCAAACATAGTTGATATACATGGAATCCATTTCGGACTCATGGCACTTTGCCATGATAGGGAGTTGATACCTTGTATCACTTCCTCATACGTAGTCAGTTCATTTTCCCCAATAAGATTGACATCTTTATGAGGTGAGATCAGAAACTCATACCCAGGTTGTTTTCTGACTCTCTCCGACTTACGCGGTTCTTGTGTATTCGAAGATTACTGGTACAGTTTCATCCTTGATGAACTGTTTGTGTTCCATTAAGGACTTGGTGCCTTGAACAGTATAACTCTGATTTTTCATCGAGTTTTACTATCCTCCCATTTACCACTGTATATCGGTATTCCTCTTAGGAAAACCGCATGGTGAGCAACAATTACATTGTTCTCTAGTGAGTTGTATAAGTACTATACTTTGGTTTCCTTAGGATAACCAATTACCTTAGGCACTTATCCAATTTGGGTTCTAGTTTGGTATCATCCAAACGTATGCCTAGCATTCCCAAATCATCAGGAGTGAGAAAACCTAGTTTCTTTCCTGTTCATATCTAATATGAAATCTGTCAAACAGATTTTCATGGAACCTTATTCAAAATAAGTATTGCGATGTTAAATGCTTATCCTTTGAAGGAAAATGGTAGCTCAGAGCGACTCATGATTAACCTCATCATGTCCAACAGAATTCGGTTTCTCCGTTTGGACACACCGTCAAATTGACATGTTCCGGGAGGAGTCCTCATTGAAAGAATACTATACTCTTTCAAGTATATGAGAAACTTACTGCTTAAGTATTTTCATCATGGTCAAACCGTGATGTTTTAATACTTTAGCCGATCTGTTCGTCTATTTCGTGTCGAAACTCTAAAAGTTTCTGATTTGTGTTTCAAAAGAAACATATAACCATAACGCGATGCCATATCCGTAAGGTCACGAAACATTCATATCCACCTCTAGCCTAGCTAGACATGGGCCCACTTGCTTCACTATGAATAGGGCTAACAGATCGGTGGTTCTTGCACTTTCACCAAGTAAAAGGTATTTTAGGTACTTTACCTAATAAACTAGATTCGTAGACTTTATTTGAGTGGAATCAAATTCGTCCTAGTATCCACTCTTCAAAAGTGTGGATATACGAGTCTTATTTAATTGTGTCCCAGACAACACTGCCACTAATAAGTCTCATCAGATCAAATCAGTTTGAGCTATTTGTTTGTCATATTATATGTTTGAGATTTATTTATATTCAAAATATAAATATTGTTATTCACATCTAATGTGTTTATCTCAATATCATCTTTATAAAATAAAACTCTTTAGTGTTCTAGAATATAAAGGTATACTCGCAACGAGTTATACTCGATATAGAGATAATGTTTCTAGTCAAACTAGTTACATTATAACAGTTTCCTAATTTAAGTACACATCCAAATGGTAGTTCCTAAACTTAGGTATCTACGGTTGAAACAGCGACTGTCGTCCCATTTCCGATTCGCAGATTAATCTCATCTGAAGTCAGTATCCTGCTCACAGCAGATTCTGCACATCAATGCATATTTATGTATCACACTAAGTATTTAAAATCCAATTTTAATACTAGTAGTGAACATATTTATGACAAACATATTTGAAGTCAGAGCCTTGCTCGTTCAATTCCTTCATGTCTGCTTTGTCCATACGGCAGTCATGCTTCAATGACCCCGTTTGCCACAATTTAGGCAGACATCTTGGGATATGTCCTTTATCTTCCTAGAAGATTATAATGATTTTGCCTTTGCCCTTTTCACATTCCAGAAGTCTTTGGCCAAGCCTTGGCCTTCTAGAATATTGAAGTAAGATGCGCCTTGCGCTACTTGCCTTATTGCAAACTTTGGCTTTGTCTCCTTGAGAATGGCCATTAACTCTCCAAGAGTTATTAATTGCAATTTAATACTTCTAAGATCTAAGAATAGATCTATGAAGATCCTTCAATTTCTTCATCATACTTTAATGATCTAATCCTTAGTTCTGATTAGGAAATTAAGGAGTCTTTATGGCAAGCATAATGGATTAAACATTAAAGTTATCATCACATGAATCTTCGAAAGATCATGCTCTACTATTTGCTTAACTCCAGGCTTAGGCCTAAGATGTTATTTTATCAAATAGAGTAACTTCTTAGTTTCAGGACTATCCTGAAATTTATTCCCAATTTGAAAATTAAAGTCGTCTAAACACATTTTCTCTAGGATAATGTTTCAAACACTAATCTTTCAATTTAATCTTGATTCTAATAGTCCAACTATTTAATCAACGATTTCAGGTACAATCTAATGTAATGATTACTATAGTCTAACTATATAACTTATTACAATTTTATTGGTTAAAATCAAATATATATTGATTACTATAATCCAATTATATAATCATTATAAATGATTGGTAAAATCCAAATATATTGATTACTATAATCCAATTATATAATCAACTATAATTGAATGGTAAAATTCAAATATATATTGATTACTATAATCCAATTATATAATCAACTATAAATGAAGTAGTTTGAATACAGTCTAACTGTTAAATTAAAACAACTATTAAATATTAGTCCAACTAACATTTAATTTATTTGACGAATGATATTTGATTGAGCGCGTATGGCAAGTATCTAAACGAATATTGCAAATTTAATTCTTGCCTCCCACTTTTCGGCGAGCCTCTAACCCTCTGTTGAGTAATCGGGAAACCTTGTTTCCTAGTAGGTTAGGATCCTGTTAAATAACACACAATCTTGACTTTGGCCAACAAATTGTATGATACTTAACTAGGTAGATCTCTAAGATCAATTGGATCTCATCCAATTCCTAGATCCGATAGGTGGACATCCAAGTCCGAAACATATATACAATATATATGCCAATATATCCAATATATTTTCCTAACCTTTTTCCTCTGAATACTCTAAGCCTTGGCTTTGGCACAACAAACTTAATGATCCCAGTTAAGCGGAACCCATTGACATGGAAAGCTTCGTAATCAATGTCGATGGACAAGAAGTGATCTTGACTTTGGCCAACAAATCACGACTTGGACAAACACCGATATGGAACAAAACTCTCATGATTCAAACACATCCGCAATTGACAAGGTCTTGACTTTGGCCAACAAACCAATGCCAACTTTGGATCTTGAGTAAGAATCACTCAACGGAAGGAAAAACGCTTAATATGTTTTGAGGGTTTTTCGCGTGCAAATTGGCAACCAATTTATTATCTTTGTTAAGGTCTCATCATCATACACCCTTAAACATGCATTCTAAATACATAATAAAGCACGTATAAATAAATAAATTAATAATGATATACGGATGGATATGTCACAAATTGTTCCTAGAACAAATCACTCTCTTTCCTCTCCCCGGCTAGAACTATTCTAACTTCTACCCAATTACAAAATACAATAAAGAAACCTCATTTACATTGAGGGGAATAGGTGAGAAGAGAACACAATGAGAGAGGAGATAAAAGGCTGGACACGTAGGTCCAATTTAATAAATTCTAAACTTATTAACAATTTCCAAAACTAAGCCCTTGCCCTTCTAATATCCATCCGATATACATTATTCATACAACACATTCATGTATTCATACAAATCATGTTATTCAATCAATCTAATCCAATTAATTAATCTTTGAATTAATGATCATCCAATGTTCAAACAACGATTTGATTTGTGCGAGTCAAACTCGTTTAAGAATAATACTCAAAGTAAGTATTCTTGAATTATATTGAACTACAACTTTAAATCCAATTTATTTGTATTCAATACTAATTCCAATTTAATTCCAAATTAAATATTTACACTTATTTATTTGCCTTAAAGACTTGGATTCCAAATCCAATCTTAATGGGTCTCAAAGGCCCATTAACATCCAATGTCAATTCAATTAAAGTCCACTGGGCTTTTAATTGATTCTTAAGGCATGGGCTTTGGCCATAATGGATCAAACCCAAAATGCCAAGGCCCAATAGGAATCACCATATTGCCAACAAATCAATTTAGGCCCATTAGGCCCAATTAAATTCTTTAAAGGGCCAAGTGATGTATTTGGACCTTATGGAATTGGTTTTGGGCCCAATTGGATCCAATCCAAAAGTCCAAAACCAAACTTAGTCAAAACAAGCCCATTAAGCCAAAATACACATTTTTAGCCCATTACATGATTAAAGCTTATTAACATAATTATAATATTCTAAATATCACAATTATTTTAATTAAGTGTATTAGCCATGATTAATTAATTAAACTCAATATTTCCAAAATACCAATTAACTTAATTAATCATGCTTAATCCATCAATTCATGCTCAACACAAATTGAAGCCAAAATATATCATTTCATGTTCAACACAAATTGAATCCTAAATTCATCATTTCATGCTCAACATGCTCTTTGATTTTAACATAAACATTATTGAATTTGATTCTAATCTAATCAAACCAACAATCAACATTTAAACTAGCATTTAAACACATTATTTCATGTTACAAAAATCAAAAAAAAAAAAACTGCAGTCCAAGACAGTGCACCATTCGACCAAGTGAAGAAATTTTTAATTTTTGATTCTTTTGATTTGTTTCAAATCTAATCATGCATAACTCTAAGTTATCATATTCTAAGCATGCTCAAAGCATCAATTTGAAAGAATCATGCTCAAAACATAAAAGCCCCAAATTTTAGTCTCATGAACCCTAAAATTTTCATGCTTAAAATTGGCTCTTGATACCATTGTTAGTGTTCCTAGAACATGCCAAGGATCTAATAAGCAAGAAAAAATGTTCATAAATTCAAAATAAGTTGCGGAATATACTTACAATGAACGGATTTGAGCTTTAAAATTTTGAGAAGAGATCTCCAAGATCCAAGCTTTAAGTGATGATTCCAACTATTGAAGTAGTTTCCCTATCACCTTAGTTGATTTCTCCAAGTGCTAGCTTTGTTGATTTTGCCACAAAATCAAAGAGAAGAAGAAGGCTAGTTCACGCCCATTGAGAGGCTCTCTAGGGTTTTTCATTTCCAAAATGTGTTACAAGTGTGTAGAGTAAAGAGAGAGAGAAGGCTTTTTGGTTTTGTTAAAGGGTTTTACCCTTTTACCCAAAACCATGTAGTTGGGGTAATTTGGTTTCACCTAAACCAAGTGGTTGGAAAGTAAGTGGTTTTGGCATAAATGCCAACCACTTTCCAACCACCACTTCACATGTGTGATATGTGTGAAGTGGGCCCCACCATTTTGAATTCAAAACTCAAAATGTCTCTACGAACATTTATCGCGGCTCGGTTCCGTTTAATCCAATTAAACAAACTTTTGTCGCTAAATAATTAAATCTAATTTAATTAATAACGATGCCTCGGAAATATATTACGAACGTCGTTTACGAATTAATTCTAAATTAATTCGTTCGTTCGTATTAAAGTCCAACTTTAATTTCGTAACGAAATCCAGTTCATATTAATATATTCGATATATTAACTTTAGCCCATACGAATAAATTAAATAGAAAAAATCAAATTTAACTATTAAATTTATTTTACCGATTAATTCCAAATTAATCGCGTTCTCTCTTTTCTGAACACATTTAATCCCAGATTAAATAATACCTCAATTAATCCCAGATTAATTTTCTTCATCTTAATTAATCCCAGATTAATTTTCTCTCTTAATTAATCCGAGATTAATTTTATCTCTTAATTAATCTCAGATTAATTTTCTCTCTTAATTAATCCCAGATTAACTCTAATTTAAATCAACTGTCATCGGTGAATCTTTGGGAAGCGACCCAAAAGATCCCTGGATATGTTGGCAGTAAATACGGTTATCGGATTATCCGAATACGTGCGTACCTCGTACCACGTGCTTACCGATTTACAAGACACGGTTGGCTTCTAGCAAAGCACCGTGCCTACCCAATTCTCCAGAAATATTCTTACTGGAATATATAATCTATGTCAGGCGTAGTATACGTAGTATTGCGTACAGCGATCCAGTATCGGATGTCACATGCTAGGCCTGGGGCTGGAATGTGTCTGCCCCGTACGAAGCACATGTCGGATGTCTAGTAACTAGTCTCTATAATCAGACATACATGACCTAGTTATAATATCCCGATGAATGCAATACTTAAGAGCACTAGTACCGTATCCTACGTGACATCATCTCCACTATTACTGGAGTGATACTTCCGTATTGACATCACACCCAATACACTACGATTCTCGATATACCCAACAGAGGCGTACACAGAACCTGTTAAAGCCCTAGACAACCAAAACTAAAGCATACCGATTGTCGCAAGTATTAGCGATGCAAGTCTCAGGTTAAGACCAAATACACCTACCTTGATTTCGGACTTCCATAGACACATAGTCATACTACCAATGGAATTCTGAGGGGTCTATCCAGAGCGAAGCTGTTTTCCGTACCATCGGTAAAACACAACCTCCTATCACACTTGTATGAGTATCCTATACCCAAATATATGAGAACTATGCCGTTATGATCTCACATAACGCGCACAAGTATAATACTAGTCTATTCCACATTATCGATGTCCAATCTCGATAATACTACGACTAGGGATATTTAATGATTAATCCTTCGAGGACTGATACTGTCTCATATCATCTCAATCCAGGAACTAATCATAGGGACCTCCTATCATTTATACATCTAGGTGATCTAATCACAAATGATAAGAGTGCAATCTCCTTGTCACATAGTTAATTTGTACAACAACATCATGATCTGTACAAATAGTGACGCTATGGGTCATAACTGTCCAACACATTGACACGTGTCGCCATCACATGTTGCCGATATCAAAAAGTCAAATGCCGACATAACAGTGCCACGTGTCACAATCTCGCGAAGCCAAGCCAAAGCGTGTCAAAAACCTACGCGCGTCGCGACGTCCAACCTCTTGGCGTCGCGACGCCCAGAGCCAACCGAGGCCTATAAATTGAGCTCGAGATTTCAGTTTCAGTTGTACCATTCTCTCTCATTTCTTTGATGTAAATAATGAGTTTCTCTCTCTAGTTTCTTTTAATTTAAGTTTTGTAATAAATTTTAATTACGTTTTGTAATAATAGTAATTTACTTTCTTTATTTTTTTTTACAGTTTTTACTATTACCATGAGGAGGTAACTTCCCCCTGATAGGGTGAAAGATAATTCTTTTACTATTGCTATTTAGAGTAATCTCCATTTAATATAATATATAAACTATTTAAAATTTGACTTAAAAAGGATACCGCCAGATTGGTCGGTTGGTAATTCATTTAATCTGGTTTAAACCTGACTAATCAAGGATACCGACAGATTGATCGGTTGATAATTAAATTTTGGTTCCGCCTATATGGCAGGTTAATTTTGGTTCCGCCTTTATGGCTGGTTTATTTTGGTTCCGCCTTTATGGCTGGTTTATGGACAAATATTACCGTCTTAATGGCTGGTTGAACTTAATTTGATTTAATCAGGTTACCGCCTATATGGATGGTTGGGAAAATTATCACAAGTATATATATTATATTATGGGAGATATCTAAATAGTAATTAGTAGAAGTTAATTCCTTTTACCTTAGCATTTTATTTTATTGCATTTATCTTTCCGCATTTACCTTTTAGTAATTTTACTTTATGTCTTTTAAGTTTTTACCAGCCTTAGCTATGTGTTGTAACTAAGTTAGTTATCTAGGGTTGTGATGAAATCTAATATCACCGATTTATAAGGGGTTAGATTATAGTTTGGGTAATATAAAGATTTATTTATTGTGTCTTAAACTTAATGAATTTTATTAATTGGCCACTAATAAAATTGATTAGGTAAACTTAAAATGAACTAGACATAGGGATTTTAAGTTTAAGACCTTAGACTCAATAGCCCACGATCTTCCTTGAGGATAGATAACCCTTTAATAGATTTCCTTACATGATAGGAATATACCTGTCGGGTGGGGATAGCCAAATTGGAACTTAATCTTAATGAATCTAGGTAATTTGGTTGACATAGCCATATGGTTCAATTGGATTATACTAGGTATTTGTAATTGACCATCGGAAGAGGCTTTTACATAATTTAGTGTTCCAGGTTAATAAATCAATACATTACCCAAATTTAAGATAACCACTTAATTTTTAAAATGATATTGGAAGAAATCACAACCCTAGATAGTTTTTAATATGAATTTTCTTAAAACCTACTTTCGAACAATTTTGTTTACTTGTTTTTAAATTTAGAATCGTCACCATTTCAAATCAATCAAACAACCTGTTAGATACTAGTAATCATTTGACCTCATAAAATTAATAGCTTAGGTATTAAGTCCTCGTGGGATCGATACTTTTTATACTACTTGAATGATATATGCGCTTGCGTTATACGCGTGTGTTTACGCCGGTCACGAACCCGTTCCAGAACAGTACTCAAACGCATGCTCTCGGTCCTCTCCCATTCGAATGTGTTTTTGAACGCCATACGAATGTGGACATTCTATCTCATTCTCGTTCGAACGCATTATTGAACGTTACACGAACGCGTATGTATTTTGTTTTACCGTGGATTAGGTCTTATCCCGTTCGATCATGTTTTCGAACGCTATACGAATGCAGACATTTTGTTTACTGTTCGAACGCGTTCACGAACGCTACATGAACGCGCACGTACTGGACAGTTTATGTTATCATGTTTCATGCATATTTGCCTATTTGGTCATTCCTTTTGCATTACGTAATTAACCATATCATTTCATTATCGCCTCTCTTTTACTTTTATTAATTATTTATATTTCTGCATTTATTTATTCGATATGTTCATGGGATTGCATGCTCGCTTTCATTATTAAAGCCTTCATAATTGTTATTAGTTATATTATTGCGCTTCATTGTTTGTGAATTGTGTGCTTGCCGTTATGTCGATTTACTTCTATGCATGCGAACTTAGATATAGGTTGTATGCAAACTTAGATATAGGTTATTCTTACGTATGTATGTTACGTAGACTCGGTTATATTATAGCATAAATCCGTTCATTACAAGTGGCATAAGTAAGGGACCATTCTGAACCCAATGGTTTGAGGTCTTCCCTTGCGAGGGGTGAGTGCGGCCTTAAATCATTTCCCAGTTCATGCTGGGTGGCGACTCCTTTATTCTCTAGTTTAGTCCCCCGCGGGATACTTCGTACTCCCGACCGGGCCGCGAGCCTGGAACAGCATCGCTGATTTCTGTGTCCTACACCTCCATAACCATGTAGCTGCTTTAAAGAACAAACATGGTTAGTGGCTCCAGAATCAACAATCCATGCAGATTTATCATCCTCCAGTAATAGAGATTCGATAACAAGTAAATCATATTTAGCTGTAGCCTTCTTCTCTTTCAGCTCAGTAAGCTATTTAAGACAGTTCATTTTCTAATGCCCATCCTTGTTGCAATTGAAACAATTTCCCTTAGGCATATCATCATTGGGGTTTTTCTTGTTATTCTTCATAGACTTTGCCTTATCTTTCCCAGTGTGTTTCTTCTTATTCTTGGAAGATTTAGAAGATTCAGCAATATTTGCCTCTCCACTGGGCTTACGAGGATCCACCAGCATGGACTCATAATGGGTGAGCTCATTTATCAGCTGAGTCAAAGTAAAAGACAACTTGTTCATGACATAGTTGATTTTAAATTATAGGAAACTGTTCAGAAGAGTTTCCATGATCATGGTCACCTGGCTATGCTTGTCAATATGAGCTCCATGAGTTTCGACCGTGCTGAGGTAGGTCATCATCCTTAAGACATGCTCTCAGACTGATGTCATTTCCTTCATCCTAGTGGTCATCGTTGAAACCATAGCCTCATGACGGTGCCACTCCGAAGGCTGCCTGAACATACCCTGTAATGACTCAATCATCAAAGATATTATAGCCATATGATCATGCTTTGGAGCAAAATCCTCGTACATCCTTGCTAGCAAGTAGCAGTTGGCTTTCTCATTGGCTGTTACCCATTTCTGGTAGATATCGTGCACAGTTTGGCCAGAGTTTCTGGCTGGCTCGGGAGGATATTCCTTTGTCATGACAAACTTAAGGTTTTCACAGACCAAAATGACGTTCATGTTACTTTTCCATTTAACAAAATTTTCTCCCATCAATTTGTCATTAGAGAGAATAATAATTATTGGAGAAATCATAGCTGAAATAAAATAAAGTAAATATGCATTTAAAATCCATTCATCGCATATTAAAATTATCAAATATTTAGGCATAAAATTAAACATGATGCATGAACCATGTATAATAAATTAGAAACCTAAGAGAATTATTATGCCACAGAAATCTATCAACCCACAAGTAAGTACCGCCATAGGGTAGCTCAAGTATTTACATGATAGATCGAGACAATCTCAATTGATTAATATATACGAGAATAACTCTTATTCTGTAACACCCTGGTCGGACCTGTCATACTCGGTAGACTGAATCACTATGCATAAAACCTATAAAAAAATAAGTTTCACACCATAGGAATCTTGTACGGAGGTCCTAGATAAATTTTCAGATTCAGCACTTTTACTATTTATTTGAGTCAACAGACAACTCTTTCATATTTAAGACTTAACTTTTTTATACGATCTCCGATATTTTTGAATTTTATATCATCAAAAAAATCAGACCATTTCCAATAACTTCTATGTTTAATATTTTCCTAAATTCGGACTCGAACTAGGTCGAAAATACAAGAAAAAGTCGCATGAATAGTAAAACTCGTGACTGCTATAGAAATTACTAATTTTTCTGATTTTTTCATCATTTTATTAATAACATCAGCCCTTCCTTTGTCTATATAAAGAGTACTATTACTTTTTCTTTTTCAATACAAAAAACATGAATAAGGAAGCTTTCTCAAGCCTTTACCAATCTTTGAGCTTCTCTCCATTTCTCAAGCAACCAATGAAGACTCTTACCTCATTCTTCGTGAAAGTAAGCTTCTTAACTCCTTTCTCTTCTTAATTTCAGTTTTGGGCAGAATTTTTGAAGCCCCAAATTGCATCTTAAGTACCCTAGAAATTCATCTTTACATTTTGGTTAAGATAGAATAGCTACCATTCATTTTCTTAGCATCCTATGACTATACACACATACAATGAGCTTCATTTGGCAAAATCCCGATTTTCCTCAAAGCTTAAGGGATGGCCAAGTATTATATGACATGTAGGGGCTGTTGTTAGTTGATAAAGATTATTGAAGAATGAACATGATGATAACAAGGGTAAAATAAACATGAGAAGTAGTAAAAAAAATGTGTATAAGTAGCGCACACCAAGTGTTTGATGAATTATTTTATTTTTTTGTAATTTTTTTCTTTCAGTAATAAAATTATTTGTGTTTTTATTCAAATCATGAGTAGCTAATTTCATTCTACTGGGGTAAAATGGAGAAGCTTTTAATATGAAAATTTATTAATCTCACTTATATTATAATATATAAATTATAATCAAATGACTAATATTTAATTTAAATCGGAATTAATTATTGACAAACTTTATTACCGCCTATATGGCTTGTTTTTATTTATTTGACATAATTGAGTACTTGACTGGACTTGTTATAAACAAATAATATCACCGCCTTTATGGCTAGTTTTATATGTTTTGACATAATTAATTCCCGAAATAAATTAATTGGGTAATAATGACAATTTATATATTTTAAAAAGTGAGATTTCTAAATTTGAAATATTAAAAGTGGATCCCGTAACCCCCGATATTTTATTTTATTATTGCTTAATTTAAAATTTTCAATCACTTCAAACAACTCAATCTTTTTATTTTTACTCGAATTATTATTTTATTTTACTAAATCTATTCCCTATGGATTGACCCCGGACTTACCAGATATTTTATTACTTCGACACTTTTATACTTGAGAGTAAAAAATCACTTTTTGAGTGTGTCAAGTTTTTGGCGCCGTTGCCAGGGAATATATTTTTATTATATAGAATAATAATTTATGTGTTAAGACTGTTGACACATAAATAACTGCTCAACACTGAAATATTTAAGGTTGAAAATCCTAAAACAAAATGGCAAAAGATTTCTCATGATGACAAATATATGTGGCATCTTAGACTTGGTCATATTAGCCTTGACCGGATAAATAGGTTGATAAAGAACGAAACTTTAAACTTGTTAAAGATTGTAACTTTATCAGTCTATGAATCTTGTCTAGAAAGAAATATGACCAAGAGACCTTTTACTAGAAAAGGTATAAGAGCCAGTCAACCACTTGGGCTAATATATTCGGACATTTGTGGATCGGTGAATGTAAGAACCCGAGGAGGTTATGAATACTTCGTCATATTTATTGATGATTATTCTATATATAGGTATGTTTACCAAATACAGCACAAGTAAGATACTTTTAAAAAGTTCAAAGAGTATCGTGCTGAGGTTTAGAACGAATTAGTCAAGAAAATGAAAACTCTACGATCGGATCGTAGAGGAAAATACCTTGATAGTGATTTCGAGGAATTCTTAGTTGAGCTTGGGATAGTATCCCAACTCACAGCACCTAGATCACCATAGCAGAATGGTGTTGCAGAGAGGAGAAATCGAAAACCCTACAATCCATGATAAGATCTATGTTTAGTTATAGTTCACTTCCTAGTTCATTTTTAGGATATGGATTGCAAACAACAATGTATATCCTTGATATAGTTCCATCTAAGTTTGTTCCTAAGACTCCCTTAGAGTTGTGGAGTGATTGTATAGCTATTTTACGATTTTTTCTCATATGAGGGTGCCAGCACATGTGCTGAAGAATAAGACTATAAAGTTGGAGCCATATTCTCAGGTGTGCCTAGTTGTACGCTATCCATAGGAGACTAAGGGTGGGTTCTCTTATAATTCGAAATATAATAAAGTATTTGTGTCGATAAACACTACGTTTCATGAGGAGTTACTTGTTAGTTCGACCAACACACAATCGTCAACAACTGTTGACAGAAACATAGCACCTTTGACATCTGAGCATCAGATGCAAGTATGTCAGAATTATTTGCCACCTAGATGTAGTATGAGGGTTGTACGACAACTCGATCGCTATATAGAAGTTGGAGAGGCACAAGTTGTCACATCCAGTGATGGTTTAGATGATTCATTGACCTTTCATAGTGAAATGGATGATTCTGATAAAGAGGAATGACTCAAAGCCATGTACCTCGAGATGGAGTCTATGTACTCTAAATCAATCTAGGAACTTGTACACTAACCTGATGGGGTAAAACCCATAGGTTGCAAGTGGATCTACAAGAGAAAGAGGGTAGCAGATGGGAAAGATAGGAAAATACAGACCTTCAAGGCTAGGTTAGTGGTCAGGGGTTATACCCTGAAAGAGGGAGTTGACTATAGAGAGACTTTCTCGCCAGTAGCATGCTTAAATCCATCAACACTATTCTTTTTATTGCCACATATTATGACAATGAAATTTGGCAGATAGATGTCATGATTGTATTCTTTAATGGCAATCTTAATGAGTGTATCTATATGGTACAACCATAGAGAATCATAGCCTAAGGTCAAAAGCAAAAGTTTTGCAAGCTGCAAAGGTCCATCAATGGACTTAAGTATACATCCCAATCTTGGAACATAAGATTTTGATACCATGATCAAGTCTTATAATTTTGAGCAGAATGTCGATAAGCCTTTTGTTTAGAAGCGCGTCATTGACGAAATTGTGGTTTTTCTCATTTTGCATGTCGATGATAGTTTACTTATTGGAAATGATGTAAAAATATTATCGGACGTGAAATCCTAGCTAGCTAATCAATTTCAAATGAAAGATTTGTGAGAGGGTAGTTATGTAATTGGGATCCAGATTCTTTGGGATCGCAAGAGACGATTGTTAGCTATATCTTAAGCATCCTATATCAAAAATATCCTTGTGCGATTTGGGATGCAGAATTCCAATAAATGAAATTTTCCTTACCAACATGGAATTCATTTGTCAAAGAAACACTCTCTTAAGATACTTCAAGAAGTTGGGGAAATTAGACATATCCCATATGCCTTAGCAGTTGGTAGTCTCATGTATGCTATGTTATGCATGAGACTGCGCATCTATTTTGCAGTGGGAGTAGTCAGCAGGTTTCAGTCTAACCCATGATTAGATCATTTGGTGTCTCTGAAACATATTCTCATGTAACTTAAGAGAACGAGAAATTATATGCTTGTATATTCTAGTGAGGATATGATCCTTTGGGGATATACGGACTCTGATTTTTAGATAAATATTGATTATGGAAAATCAACATCTCGATTAGTGTTTACCCTATGTGGTGGGGCATGTTAGGGATATACCCTATACCCAACTTGTGGATGGGCTATATGTACATGTATTTGTAATATTTTCATTAATTAATAAAATGGCAATATTTATTAATACTTGTCTTACATAACTTATATAAATCATCAACACTGTAACAAAGCCCTTGGAGTAATAAGACAATGGCTACCACGCCTTATGGAATCATTACTCTTAAATGTTCCTAATCATAGTTTTATGAATAATCAGGACGTTCACAAAGCGGAGAGATAAGCATGATGATATGATTCACCCTTAAGTGGGGTAGCCGATCTCATAGGATACTAGAGGAGATCCGTCTACTTGGTGTATCACATGGATGCATGAGTTGCTCGTGTCCATCGAACTGACCGCCGAAAGTTTTCATATGGAGTGTTTATCCCATTTGTCTGTGAGAACTTTCATGTATCGATTATATGACTAGTCCTTAGACTTGAGGTCTTTACAATCGTATGTGTGGATCAAATAACTCTGACATTCTCATTCCCCGGTTCAAAAAATCCGGTCATAAGGGTATGATTGGGTCATTTATTGAAACACATGAAGTTTGTAAAGATACAACTGAGAATTTCCACCCTCTCAGATAATATTTTCTTATAAGAGTAGTATTCCATTTCGGGGGTTGATATATGTGATCAGTGCTTGAGACTGTGGCTACAGCAGAAGAATCATTTGAGATTCTTGGGTTAGAATGATTCATGACACTATCGACATCATACCTTTGACTATATATGTAGATAATTTCCATACCCTAGGTCAAACAGTGGGGATACAGTGAGACGAGTGACCGTATCATATGTAAATCGCATACAAAATGGGTATATATATCTTTCCTTCTCATTTGGGGGCCTTGGCATGTTGCTAGATGTCAACCTTGGTCATTGAAATTGAATGACCATCTAATCGGAGGATAATTTATGTTCGATTAAATTATCATGATTCATTTCATGTCCAACTTGAGGGGAACCCAAGAGGTCACACACAAAAAAGTCAAAATCAATGGTTAACAGTGCACAGTACAAATTTAACAGCATATATGATTGCTGTAGGAATTGTTTATAAATGGTTCAATGTGTTTAATTATTGAAAAGATAATTTATGAGGTTCCATAGTGGCTTAGGGATTGGTGAATGACGATAGGGGCACTTTGGGAATTGGAATAAATATATAAAAAAAATTAAATAGTATTTTTTTTATTTGTTATTTGTTTTGAATTCCAATTCGGTCCAAACTCTTATTAGGGTTTTATAATCTCATTAAACCATTAAATTAAGATCCAATGGCTAAGATTAAATTAGCATTTATCCCACATCGGATTCTTAATTAATTTTGTTGTCTTTGGAGCACCTATATAAATCCAAAGAATTCTTCATAAATTTTTCACCAAACCTTTCATATCTTGGGTTTATATGAGTGAGCAACTCTAAAGTTTAAGAGTAAGCCACTGATTTTGAGGATCCTTAAGTCTAATTGACTAGAGGAACCTCAAGTTAAAAGTTTTGAGGTATTTGCCTAGGCTAGCACCAAGGGCAAAATACCCGTGCACTCAAGGCGTAGTCTTGCCGTTGAGTTTTGGCTTTGGGGTGTGCACCTTTGGAGGCCACACACTTGGGTGACTCTTTGGAACGTGGAAGAGCTTGCTGAGTTCGAGAAAATCTTGTAGATTTGAGGGAGGACTGGAGGAGTCTTCGGTTCAAGTAAGTCTTTTTCTTTCTTTATTTTAATAAGAGTTCTTATGATAGTTATCATGTTTAGGTTTATATTCTTTGCATGTTTTATGAGTTTTATGCTTAGAATACATAATAACATGCCTAGGCTTGTAGAATAATCAAAACAAATGGGTTTTGGGAAAAGCGATTGTGGCATCATAATTTGATTTATTTAATCTTCCATTGAGCACTCGCGGCCGCGTCCAACAGTGGAATCAGCGCACCGTTTTTTTTTTGATTAGTTCTCTCTCATTTGAACTCGAAATTGGGTGTGTAAAAGGTCGTTGGAAAGCTAACACCCTGAACTTAATTTTAGGCACAAGTTTTGCATGATTTGGTTAATATTTGAATTGAATTTAAAATTCACGCATCTGTAAAACAATATGAATAGTAAATTTATTTGAATAAAATAAAATGCAATATCATAATTAAATATTAATCAAAGTTATTTAAAGCCTAAAATAATTCCAACATATTAAAACTCATATGCTTGATGATTCTATGTATGATTAGAATTGGCATGATTATTTTAGGATGCAAGCATCTAGAGACATTCTAAGGAAATAGAGAGTGTATTGCTTATCCCTTAGCTAAGTAATTATTACGTGATGAACTTATAGATTTATTACCCTTAAGGCTAATAAATATAAATCACTTGTTTATAATAAAAGACATTATGAAAGATACAAGTGGGGTGGGTCCAAGACGTTAATAAAACTTTTCAAACTAAAGTAAATTTAACCAAATGTAATACTAGAGTTAGATAATGATTTGGTGTCTTCCTTCACTCACTACCTTTTTATAGCTAAAAGGAAAAGCTGTGAAGACATCTAGATAATCATTTACTCAAAGCTTACCTTAAAGCATAATTAAAGTGTTGGACTAATTTGGAGGATCTATTGTTTATTCCTATCACCAAGGCAATAAGAGCCTAAGAGGTAAGGGTATTTAAGAGAGTTCGCTCCACCTTCCCTCTGGGGAATTTTCAATGGAGGAATCCATTTGACAGTTATTCATTTAAACTTGCTAAAATCCTCAATAATAATTTAAGTCTAAAATTTTCCTCCCTTTGTAAAGTATAGACCCAAAGTGTTTAAACCGTATTGGCAGGACTAAGCTTTACCAGACTGGCCAATACCAATTTGTCCCTAAATCGTACTATTGACAATGGTTTGACTTTTATGAGTCATAAGACGCAGCGACCCTTAGGCGTGGTCTTATAACTTAGTGGCAAAGATTGGGTGTCCACATGGACTTGCATAAGCTATTACATGTTTGATTGCCCAACCCAATGATCAAGGAATTGTGATTTATATCATAAATTTCTTGGGAACCTACCTAATTATCGTATTTTATAACGACCGGCCCTAGTCAGAGTTATGAAATGATGATAATGGGATCCTTGCCCATAAGAAATCCATCATATTGGGGTTGATGTGATTTTCATAAAATTTTAAAACAATTGAGTGGGAGCAACTTCATAATATTAAAAGCCCATGTTATTATGAAACATTAATGAAAACATATTCCCAATTTTAATATTCTCTCTTAACTGGTGGGTTAAAATATTTCACAAACATTCAAATGACAAACAGAATATCACTTCGTTCCATCCTTGATGGGCATAAGCTCAAAGGGGACAACTACAATGACTGGTTTAGAAACCTTAAAATTGTCTTACGATAAGAAAAGATTTTGTATGTTCTTGAAAGACCATTTGCCCCTGAACCCGCAGAAGATGCTGACCAAAATACATTTGATGCTTGGAAGAAACACGTCGATGATGATGAGCAAATAGTTTGCATAATGCTTTGCTCTATGTCGGACGAACTTTATAAACCTCACGAAGATATGGATGCTCAAACCATCATCTTTTACTTGAATGAGTTGTATGCAACTCCCGTTCATACCGTGATATTCCAAGTGTCATGTGCCATATTCCAAAAAAGGTATAAGGAATGATCTGTTAGTGGACATGTGCTTAAGATGATTGGCCACATTGAAAAATTGGCCAACCTCGGGTTCATCATGGATCATGAGATAGGTCATGATCTAATTCTTCAGTCACGACCAAAAGACTTCTCTAACTTTATTATATAGTTTCATCTATCTAATAAAGATGCTACTTTAACAGAATTGCACAATCTTATAAAACAAGTAGAGAATTACTTGAAACCAGAGCTTAAAACCTCCGTCATGCTTACTGGTACGGACCTGAAGCCACGAGGGCCAAAGAAAAGAAAGGGCAAGGCCAAGGCTCCAGATCACCTAAAGCCTAATGGTAAGGTGGAGAAGAAAAAGGGAAAGGGGAAATGTTTCTTTTATGGAAAGAATGGTCATTGGACGAAAGACTACAGATCTTTGATAGCCAAGGAAGCTATGGAAGCCCAAGAGGCCAAGAAGCCCAATGCTTCAGGTATGTTGTATATGATTGAACTATATTCTCAAAACTCTGAACCTTCTACTTGGGTGCTTGACACCGGTTGTGGGACTCACTTGTGTAACAATGTGCAAGGCCTGAGAAATAGTAGGAGACTCCGTCATGGAGAAGTTGACTTACGCATGGGTAATGGAGCAAAACTGGCTGCATTGTGCGTGGAGACTTATTCATTAGTTTTGCCGAATTGTGTTTATGTACCTTCTCTAGTAAAGAACATCATTTCAATTTCTTCTTTATGTAATAAAGGCTTTTCATGCCTAATAAGTTGTAATGAATGTTCTATTTATTTCAATGAAATAAAATATGGAGATGGTATTTTGAATAATGATATATATGTCTTACAAAATAACAAAGAATGTTCAACCTCTAATATGTACAACGTTAACTCGAATAATCTCAATGAATCACTTCTATGGCACAGTCACTTAGGTCATATCAATGAAACAAGATTAACTAAGCTACATAAGGATGGGTATTTCAGACCCTTCAAATATGAACCTTATGGAACTTGTGAGTCCTGTTTACTTGGTAAACTGACCAAATTACCCTTCAAAGGTAAATGACAGCGTGCAGCGAAGACATTAGAACTTATACACTCCGATGTATGCGGACCAATGTCAGTCACCGCTAGAGGTGGATTCTCCTACTTCATTACCTTTATCGATGATCACTCGTGATATGGATATGTGTACCTTATGCGGTACAAATCTGAAGCCTTTGAGAAATTCAAACACTTCAAAGCTGAAGTAGAAAACCAGCTTAATAAAAGTATTAAGTCACTAAGGTCTGACCGATGTGGTGAATACTTAAGCGACGTATTTCAAGATTACTTGAGTGAAAATGGCATTGTTTCCCAATAGACTCCTTCGGGAACTCTACAGTATAATGGGGTCTCCGAAAGGAGAAATCAGACATTATTAGATATGGTCCGATCAATGATGCCAGACACGGATCTACCTCTTTCATTTTTGGGGTCTTGCTTTAGAAACTACAACACTACTACTAAACCAAGTTCCTTCCAAGATTGTTAGTCAAACATCATATGAGTTATAGTCTGGGAAACGTCCTAGTCTTAGTTATCTAAGAGTTTGGGGATGTGACACATATGTTAAGCTCACACAAACTAACAAATTAGATGATAGGGCAGTTAAATGTAAGTTCGTAGGATATGCCTTGAACTCAAGAGCATACGTGTTCTACGTCCCAAATGAACAAAGAACATTTATCTCACGAAATGCTAAATTTCTAGAGAATGAATTCCTTCTCAAGAAATATAGTGGGAGTAGACTTGACCTCGATGAGGTACGAGAAGAACAAACTAACATATAACTAAACCCCAGGCCCCTCAAAAGGACATCGACGGAACAACCACAAGGTTATGAACTTAGAAGGTCTGGTAGGGAAAGATATGAGCCTGAAAGATATGGTTTCCATATTGATGAGGAATATGATCAGGTCATTGATAATGACGATCCCACCAGTTATGACGAAGCAATGCGTGACATTGATTCAGTCAAGTGGCTTAAGGCCATGAAATCCAAAATAGACTCTATGTATTAGAATCAAGTCTGGGACTTGGTGGATGCACCTGACGAGATAAAACCCATAGGCTGCAAGTGGAATTACAAGTGTAAAACTGATGCAGAAGGCAACATCCAAACCTATAAGTCTAGGTTGGTGGCGAAAGTTTATAGACAAATCCAAGGAATTGACTACGGCGAAACCTTCTCGTCTGTTGCAATGATAAAGTCCATTCAAATTTTACTGGCAATAGCTGCACACTTTGATTATGAGATTTGGCAGATGGATGTCAAAACAGCTTTTTTTAATGGGAACATCATAGAGGAAGTCTATATGACACAACCTGAGGGGTTTGCATCTAATGATGATCAAAATAAAGTATGCAAGCTTAAACGATCCATTTGTGGACTCAAGCAAGCCTCCAGAAGTTGGAATATACGATTTGATGAGACAATCAAAGAATTTGACTTTATCAAAAATGTAGACGAGCCTTGTGTTTACAGGAAAAGTAGTGGGAGTACTGTTGTATTTCTTGTATTATATGTCGGTGACATATTAATCATCGGGAATGATATTCCCATGATGCAAGCCACCAAACAATGGTTATCTCAGAATTTCTCCATGAAAGATTTGGTAGAAGCAGCCTACATCCTCAGCATTAAGATCTATCATAATAGATCTAAGAGGTTGTTAGGACTTTCTCAATCTACGTACATAGATAAAGTTTTGAAAAAATTCAAAATGGAAGATTCCAAAAGAGGTAATTTACCTACTTGTCATGGAATCAAATTATCTAATGAGCAATGTCCACATACTCCTTCAGATAGAGAGCGTATGAGTAGGATCCATTATGCTTCAGCAATAGGATCGATCATGTACGCCATGCTATATACAAGACCTAATGTCTCTTATGCTCTTAGCATAATGAGCAGGCATCAGGAAAATCCTTGTGAGCAACACTGGCAGCTGTCAAAACAATCCTCAAGTATCTGAGAAGAACTAAGGATATGTTTTTGACATACGGAGATTGTTCTAAGATGAGAGTCATTGGTTACTGTGATGCGAGCTTTCAGATCGATAGGGATGACAACAGATCGCAAACAGGATATCTGTTTACTTTGAATGGCGGTGCTGTCAGTTGGAAAAGCTCAAAGCAGACAACTACAGCGGACTCCACCACTAAAGTCGAGTATATTGCAGCATCTGAGGCAACTAAAGAAGCAGTCTGGATAAATAACTTCATCACGGAGCTGGAAGTGCTTCCCGTGATAAAGAATGGCATCATGATGTACTGTGACAACACGGGCGCCATTGCTCAATCAAATGAACCAAGGTCGTACCAGAAATCCAAGCATGTACTCAGACGATTTCATCTCATCAGGGTGATTGTTAAGGAAAAAAAAGTTATTATAGAGAAAATACCCACAGAAGATAATCTTGCAGATTCTCTAACTAAAGGGCTGACTCAACAAGAGCATGATAGGCACACCCAAGAGTATGGTGTCCAGATTCATACTAGTTGGCTATATTGCAAGTGGAAGATTGTTAGCGATATGCCCTATACCCAACTTGTGGATGAGCTATATGTACATATATTTGTAATATTTTCATTAATTAATAAAATGGCAATCTTTATTATAAGTGTCTTACATAACTTATATGAATCATCAAACACTGTAGTAAAGCTTTTGGAATAATAAGATGATGGCTTCCACGCCTTATGAGAATCATTACTCTTAAACGTTCCTAGTCATAGTCTTATGAATAATCTGGGCGTTCACAAAGCGGAGAGACTAGCATGATGATATGATCTTCCCTTAAGTGGGAGCCGATCTCATAGGCTACTAGCGGAGATCCATCCGCTTGGTGTATCACATGGATGCATGAGTTGCTCGTGTCTATCAAACTGACTGCTGAAAGTTTTGACATTCTCCTTCCCCGGTTCAAAAGATCTAGTCATAAGGGTATGATTGGGTCATTTTTTGAAACACATGAAGTTTGTAAAGATACAACAGATAATCGCCACTCTCTCGGATAATATTTTCTTATAATTGTAGTATTCCAGTTCGCGGGTTGATATGTGTGATCAGTGCTTGAGACTATGGCCGCAGTAGAAGAATCATGTGAGATTCTTGGGTTAGCACGATTCGAGAAAAGCTTGTAGAATGGAGGGGGGACTGGAGGAGTCTTCGGTTAAGTAAGTCATTTTTTAAATAGAGTTCTTATGATAGTTAGCATGTTTAGGTTTATGTTCTTTGCATGTTTTATGAGTTTAATGCATAGGATATATTGTAACTTGCCTAAGCTTGTAGATTAATCAAAACAAATGGGTCTTGGGCAAAGGAAAAAGCGGCATAATAATTTTGATTTTCCGCAGCGCACTCGCGGGCGCTTCCCAACAATGGTATCAGAGCGCCGTTTTTGTTTTGATTAGTTCTCTCTCATTTGAACTCGAAATTGGGTGTGTAAAAGCTCGTTGGAAAGCTAACACCCTGAAATTAATTTTAGATCAAGTTTTGCATGATTTGGTTAAGATTTGAATTATGAAATTGCATTTAAAGTTCACGAGTCTGCGGAAAAATGTGAATAGTAAATTTATTTGAATAAAATAAAATGCAATATCATAATAAAATATTAATCAAAGTTATTTAATGCCTAAAATAATTCCAACATATTAAAACTCATATGCTTGATGATTCTTTGTATGATTAGAATTGGCATGATTATTTTAGGGTGCAAGCATCAAGAGACTTTCTAAGAAATAGAGAGTTTATTGATTATCCATTAGCTAAGTAATTATTATGTGATGAACTTAGAGATTTATTAACTTTAATGCTAATAAATATAAATCACTTGTTTATAATAAAAGACATTATAAAAGATACAAGTAGGTTGGGACCAATGGGTTAATAAAACTTTCCAAATTAAAGTTAATTTAACCAAAGGTATTACTAGAGTTAGATAATGATTTGGTGTCTTCCTTCACTCACTACCTTTTTATAGCCAAAAAGAAAAGCTATGAAGACATCTAGATAATAATTTACTCAAAGCTTACCTTAAAGCATATTTAAAGTGTTGGACTAATTTGGAGGATCTATTGTTTATTCCTGTCACCAAGACAATAAGAGCCTAAGAGGTAAGGGTATTTAAGAGAGTTCGCTCCACCCTCCCTCTGGGGAATTTTCAATAGAAGAATCCATTTGACAGTTATTCACTTAAACTTGCTAAAATCCTCAATAATAATTTAAGTCTAAAATTTGTCTCCCATTGTAAAGTATAGACCCAAATGGCTTAAACCGTATTGGCAGGACTAGGCTTTACCAGACTGACCAATACCAATTTTTCTCTAAATCTTACTATTGACAATGGTTTGACTTTTCTAAGTCATAAGATGCAGCGACCCTTAGGCGTGGTCTTATAACTTAGTGGCAAAGATTGGGTGTCCACAAGGACTAGCATAATCTATGGCATGTTTGATTGCCCAACCCAATGATCAAGGAATTGTGATTTATATCATAAATTGGTTGGGAACCTACCTAATTATCGTATTTTATAACGACCGACCCTAGTCAGAGTTATGAAATGATGATAATGGGATCCTTGCCCATAAGAAATACATCATATTGAGGTTGATGCCATTTGCTTAAAATTTTAAAACAATTGAGTGGGAGAAACTTCATAAAATTAAAAGCCAATGTTATTTTGAAACATTAATGAAAATATATTCCTAATTTTAACATTTTCTCTTAACAGGTGGGTTAAAATATTTCACAAACATTCAAATGACAAACAGAGTATCACTTTGTTCCATCCTTGATGAGCATAAGCTCAAAGGGGACAACTACAATGACTGGTTTAGAAATCTTAAAATTGGCTAACGACAAGAAAAGATTTTCTATGTTCTTGAAAGACCATTTCCCCCTGAACCCGCAGAAGTGCTGACCAAGATACATTTGATGCTTGGAAGAAACACGTCGATGATGATGAGAAAGCAGTTTGCATGATGCTTGGCTCTATGTCGGACGAACTTCAGAAAGCTCACGAAGATATGGATGCTCAAACCATCATCTTTCAATTGAAGGAGTTGTATGCAACTTTCGTTCACTCCGTGAGATTCCAAGTGTCATGTGGCTTATTCCAAACAAGGTATAAGGAAGGATCTATTAGTGGACATGTGCTTAAGATGATTGGCCACATTGAAAAATTGGCCAACCTCTGGTTCATCATGGATCATGAGATAGGTCACGATCTAATTCTTCAGTCCTTACCAAAAGAATTCTCTAACATTATTATGTAATTTCATCTGTCTGAAAAAGAAGCTACTTTCGCAGAATTGCACAATCTGATAAAGCAAGCAGAGATGGACTTGAAACCGGAGCTTAAAAACTCATTCATGCTTACAGGTACGGACCTGAAGCCACGAGGCCCAAAGAAAAATAAGGGCTAGGCCAAGGCTCCAGATCACCTAAAGCCCAATGGTAATGTGGAGAGGAAAAATGGAAATGGGAAATGATTCTTTTGTGGAAAGAAGGGTCATTTGAAGAAAGACTGCAGATCATTGAAAGCCAAGGAAGCTAGGGAAGCCCACGAGGCCAATAAGCCCAATGCTTCAGGTATGTTATATATGATTGAACTATATTCTCAAAACTCTGAACATTCTACTTGGGTGTTTGACACCGGTTGTGGGACTCACTTGTGTAACAATGTGTAGGGCCTGAGAAACAGTAGAAGACTCCGTCATTGGGAGGTTGACTTACGCATGGGTAATGGAGCAAAACTGGTTGCATTGTGCATGTGGAATTATTCATTAGTTTTGCCGAATGGTTTAGTTTTAGACTTAGAAGATTGTGTTTATGTACCTTCTCTAGTAAAGAACATCATTTCAATTTCTTCTTTATGTATTAAAGGTTTTTCATGCCTAATAAGTTGTAATGAATGTTCTATTTATTTCAATGAAATAAAATATGGGGATGATATTTTGAATAATGGTATCTATGTATTACAAACTAACAAAGAATGTTCAACCTCTAATATATACAACGTTAACTCAAATAATCTCAATGAATCATTTATATGGCACAGTCGTTTAGGTCATATCAATGAAACAAGATTAAATAAGCTACATAAGGATGGGTATTTCAAACCCTTCAAATATAAACCTTATGGAACTTGTGAGCCTTGTTTACTTGGTAAAATGACCAAATTACCCTTCAAAGGTAAATGACAGCATGCAGCGGAGACATTAGAACTCATACACTCTGATGTATGCGGACCAATGTCAGTCACCGCTAGAGGTGGATTCTTCTACTTTATTACATTTATCGATGATCATTCGTGATAAGGGTATGTGTAACTTATGCGGTACAAATCTGAAGCCTTTGAGAAAGTCAAAGACTTCAAGGCTGAAGAAGAAAACCAGCTTAATAAAAGTATCAAGTCACTAAGGTCTGACCGAGGTGGTGAATACTTAAGCAACGAATTTCAAGATTACTTCAGAGAAAATGGCATTGTTTCCCAGTGGACTCCTCCGGGAACTCCACAGCATAATGGGGTCTCCGAAATATGAAATCGGACATTATGAGATATGGTCCGATCAATGATGCTAGGCACGGATCTACCTCGTTCATTTTGGGGTCTTGCTTTAGAAACTGCAACACTACTACTAAACCAAGTTCCTTCCAAGACTGTTAGTCAAACACCATATGAGTTATGGTCTGGGAAACGTCCTAGTCTTAGTTATCTAAGAGTTTGGGGATGTGATGCATATGTCAAGCTCACACAAACTAACAAATTGGATGATAGAGCAGTTAAATGTAAGTTTGTAGGATATGCCTTAAACTCAAGAGCATACATATTCTACGTCCCAAATGAACAAAGAACATTTGTCTCACGAAATGCTAAATTTCTAGAGAATGAATTCCTTCTCAAGAAATATAGAGGTTCTCGAAGTGGTACGAGAAGAACAAACTAGCATAGAACTAAACCCCAGGCCCCTCAAAAGGGCAGCGACGGAACAACCATAAGATTATGAACTCAGAAGGTCTTGTAGGGAAAGACATGAGCCTGAAAGATATGGTTTCCATATTGATGAGGAACATAATCACATCATTTATATGACGATCCCACCAGTTATGATGAAGTAATACGTGACATTGATTCAGTCAAGTGGCTTGAGGCCATGAAATTCGAAATAAACTCTATGAATCAGAATCAAGTCTAGGACTTGGTAGATGCACCTAAAGGGATAAAACCCATAGGCTGCAAGTGGATTTACAAGCGTAAAACTGATGCATAAGGCAACATCCAAATCTATAAGGCTAGGTTGGTGGTGTTGGACAAGTATGACCCATAGCATCACTATTTGTACAGATCATAGTGTTGTTGTACAAATTAACTATGTGACAAAGGAAATTGCTTTTTATCATTTGTAATTAGATTACCAAGATGTATAAATGATATAAGGTCCATATGATTAGTTTCGGATTGATAAGATATGAGACAGTATCAATCCATGAAGGTTTAATCATTAAATATCCCTAGTCGTAGTATTATCGAGACTGGACATCGATAATGCGGAATAGACTAGTATTGCACTTGTGCGTGTTATGGGAGCATAACGGTATAGTTCTCATATATTTGGGTATATGATACTCATGCAAGTGTAATAGGAGGTTGTGTTTACCGATGGTACGGAAACAGCTTCGCTCTAGATAGACCCCTCGAAATTCCATTGGTAGTATGACTATGTGTCTATGGAAGTCTGAATCAGGGTAGGTGTATTTGGTCTTAACCTGAGACTTGCACCGCTAATACTTACGACAATCATTATACTTTGGTTTTGGTCGTCCAGGGCTTTAACAGGTTCTGTGTACGCCTCTTCTGGGTATATTTAGAATCGTAGTGTATTGGGTGTGATGTCGAGATTGAAGTATCACTCCAGTCATAGTGGAGATGATGATCACGTAGGATACAGAACTGGTGCTCTTATGTACTGCAGTCATCGGGATAATATGACTAAGTCATGATTATCCGATTATAGAGACTAGTTATCAGAGATCTGATATGTGCTTCGTACGGGGCAGACACAATTCCAGCCTCAGGCCTTGCATGTGACATCCGATATTGGATCGAAATACGCAATACTACGTATACTACGCCTGATATAGATCACATATTCCAGTAAGAATATTTCTGGAGAATTGGGTAGGCACGGTGCTTTGCTAGAAGCCAACCATGTCTTGTAAATCAGTATTAATGTAGTACTAGGTACGTACATGTTCGGATTGTCCGACGACCGGATTTACTGCCAAAATATCCGGGGATCTCATGGGTCGCTTCCCGAAGATTCACCGATGACGTATGACTCGCACTTTATTAATCTGGGATTAATTAGTTGAGAGAGAAAATTAATCTTGGATTAATTACGGAGATATTTTATCTGGGATAAAATATTAATTAAAAAGAGAGAAAGATTAATTTGGAATTAATCGATAAAATAATATATTTGATATATTATTCGAAATTGGATTTCGACGCGGAATTAAAATTAGATTTTAATTCTGGCGAACGAGTTAATTTTAGAATTAATTCGCAAGTGACGTGAATAGTAATTTTGCTAGGCATAATTTTTTAATTACGTCGCAACGGAAAATCGTTAATTCGAAATTAGCGAACTAGAGCCCGGGAGAGTTTGCGGGTGCACTCGCATTTCGAATTCAAGTACGGCCCACAAGTCACATCAAGCATCAAACCACTAGTCACATCAAGCGTCAAATGACTTGTCACTTTGAGTGATGTGATGTCTAGTCACTTTTGATGAGAATAGTGATGGAGGTGGTTGTTGGCATAAATGCATTGACTTTTTGAAAGCAAAATTGGTATTAGATTTTTAGAAAATCAATTACATTTTTTTCAACCACCTAACACATCTCACTCTCTCATTCTTCTCTTCTCCTCTCACGCCCAAGGGGCATTTTTCTTCTTCTATTTTCTGCAATTGCCGAGAATACAATGAGAAGTAAAGGAAATTTTGCGGCAAAATTTTCGGAGTGCTAGCACGCTTTAGGAGTCGTATGATGGTGATAGGGAAACCCACCCATGGGAATGGAATACGTATCACAAGCTTGGAGCTTGGAGGACATCCATGGCCGAATTTGGAGCTCAAATTTTTTAAGAAAGCCGAGAGCCTCATGGACATAAAGTTTGAAGAATTTTTGTGTTCGTCGCGTCGCAAAAGCCGATCGTTGTAAGTATGTTTCCGCCATACTTTTTACGAGTATTCACATATATGTTTCATTGCTTGAAATCGATCCCGGGACCTTAGAGAAACCCAATATGTGGCGAAAGGTTATAGACAAATCCAAGGAATTGAATATGATGAAACCTTCTCGCCTGTTTCAATGATAAAGTCCATTCGAATTTTACTGGCACTAGCTGCACACTTTGATTATGGGATTTGGCAGATGGATGTCAAAACAACTTTCCTTAATGGGAACCTCGTAGAGGAAGTCTATATGACACAACCTGAGGGGTTTGCATCTAAGGATGATCATAATAAAGTATGCAAGCTTAAACGTTCCATTTATGGACTCAAGCAAGCCTCTATAAGTTGGAATATATGATTTGATAAGACAATCAAAGAATTTGACTTCATCAAAAATGTAGACGAGCCTTGTGTTTACAAGAAAATTAGTGGGAGTGCTGTCGTATTTATTGTATTATATGTCGATGACATATTAATCATCGGGAATGATATTCCCATGATGCAAGCCACCAAGCAATGGTTATCTCAGAATTTCTCCATGAAAGACTTGAGAAGCAGCCTACATCCTCGGCATTAAGATCTACCGTAATAGATCTAAGAGGTTGTTAGGACTTTCTCAATCTACATATATAGATAAAGTTTTGAAAAGATTCAAAGTGGAAGATTCCAAAAGAGGTAATTTACCTACTTGTCATGGAATCTAATTATCTAAGGTCCACATACTCCTTCAGATAGAGAGCCTATAAGTAGGATCCCTTATGCTTTAGCAATAGGATCGATCATGTACGCCATGCTATGTATAAGATCTGATGTCTCTTATGCTCTTATCATAACGAGCAGGTATCAGGCAAATCCTGCTGAGCAACACTTGGCAGCTGTCAAAACAATCCTCAAGTATATGAGAAGAACTAAGGATGTGTTTTTGACATACGAAGATTGTTCTGAGATTAATGTCTTTGGTTACTGTGATGTGAGCTTTCAGACTGATAGGGATGACAGCAGATCGCAAAGAGGAAATCTGTTTACTTTAAATAGTGGTGATGTAAGTTGGAAAAGCTCAAAGCAGTCAACTACAACGGACTCCACCACTGAAGCCGAGTATATTGCAGCATCTGAGGCAACTAAAGAAGCAGTCTGGATAAAGAAGTTCATCACGGAGCTGGAAGTGCTTCCCGTGATAAAGAATGGCATCACGATGTACTGTGACAACACGGGCGCCATTGCTAAATCAAAGGAACCAAAGTCCCACCAGAAATCCAATCATGTACTCAGGCGATTTCATCTCATCAGGGAGATTGTTGAGGGAAAAGAAGTTATTATAGAGAAAATACCCACATAAGATAATCTTGCAGATTCTCTGACTAAAGGGCTGACTCAACAAAAGCATGATAGGTACATCCGAGAGTATGGTGTCCAGATTCATACTAGTTGGCTATAATGCAAGTGGAAGATTGTTAGGGATATCCCCTATACCCAACATGTGGATGGGCTATATGTACATGTATTTGTAATATTTTCATTAATTAATAAAATGGCAATCTTTATTATACGTGTTTTACATAACTTATATGAATCATCAACACTGTAATAAAGCCATTGGAGTAATAAGACGATGGCTTCCACACCATATGAGAATCATTACACTTAAATGTTCCTAGTCATAGTTTTGTGAATAATCTGGGCATTCACAAAGCGGAGAGACTAGCATGATGATATGATCCACCCTTAATTAGGGTAGCCGATCTCATAGGCTACTAGCGGAGATCCGTCCGCTTGGTGTATCACATGGACGCATGAGTTGCTCGTGTCCATCAAACTGACCGCCGAAAGTTTTCATATGGAGTGTTTATCCCATTTGTCTGTGAGAACTTTCATGTATCGATTACAATCGTATGTGTGGATCAAATAACTTTGACATTCTCCTTCCCCGGTTCAAAATATCCGGTCATAAGGGTATGATTGGGTCATTTGTTGAAACACATGAAGTTTGTAAAGATACAACAGAGAATTGCCACTCTCTCGGATAATATTTTCTTATAAGAGTAGTATTCCAGATCGCGGGTTGATATGTGTGATCAGTGCTTGAGACTGTGGCCACAGCGGAAGAATCATGTGAGATTCTTGGGTTAGCACAATTCATGACACTATCAACATCATACCTTTGACCATTTGGTAGACACTTTCCGTACCCTAGGTCAATAGGTGGGGATACAGTGAGGCGAGGGACCGTATCATATGTAAATCACATACAGAATGGGTATATATATATTTCCTTCTCATTTGGGGGCCTTGGCCTGTTGCTATTTGTCAACCTTGGTCATTGAAATCGAACGACCATCTGATCGGAGGATAATTTATGTTCGATTAAATTATCACGATTCATTTCATGTCCAACTTGAGGGGAACCCAAAAGGTCACACACAACAAAGTCGAAATCAATGGTTAACAGTGCACAGTACAAATGTAACAGCATATATGATTGGTGTAGGAATTGTTCATAAATGGGTCAATGTGTTTAACTATTGAACAGATCATTTATGAGATTCCATAGTGGCTTAGGGATTGGTGAATGAAGATAGGGGCACTTTGGGAATTGGAATAAAAAATTTACTATTCACGTGAATAGTAATGTGAATAGTAATTTTTTTTTTGAATTCGAATTCGGCCCAAACTCTTATTAGGGTTTTATAATCTCATTAAACCACTAAATTAAGATCCAATAGCTAAGATTAAATTAGCTTTTATCCCACATCGGATTCTTAATTAATTTTGTTGTCTTTGGAGCACTATATAAACCCAAAGAATTCTTCACATATTTTTACACCAAACCTTTCATATCTTGGGTTTATATAATTGAGCAACACTAAAGTTTAAGAGTAAGCCACTGATTTTGAGGATCTTTAAGTTTAATTGACTAGAGGAACCTCGAGTTAAAAGTTTTGAGGTATTTGCCTAGGCTAGCACCAAGGGCAAAATACCAGTGCACTCAAGGCGTAGTCTTACCGTTGATTTTTGGCTTTGGTGTGTGCATCTTTGGGGGCCACACACTTGGGTGGCTCTTTGGAACGTGGAAGAGCTTGCTGAGTTCGAGAAAAGCTTGTAGATTGGAGGTAGGACTGGAGGAGTCTTCTGTTCAGGTAAGTCTTTTTTTTTAATTAGAGTTCTTATGATAGTTAACATGTTTAGGTTTATGTTCTTTGCATAATTTTGATTTTTCGCTGTGCACTCGTGGCCGCTTTCAATGACCATGTTCTAAACATGTTAACATGTTTCAAGGCGTAGTCTTGCCGTAAGTCTTTGTTCTAAACATGTTAACATGTTCTTTGCATAATTTTAATTAGAGTTCTTATGATAGTTAACATGTTTAGTTAACATGTTTAGGTTTATGTTCTTCTCCATACAAGTTTTTTCGGTTCTTATGAAGTCTTCGGTTCAACCACATATCATTTTTTAATTTTGATTTTTCGCTGTGCACTCGTGGCCGCTTCCCAACAGAGCCATTGTAAGGAGAAGCATAAAGAAATCTTGTATTGCTGACTCCACCATGGAGGTTGAATATGTAGCAGCTTGCAAAGCAGCTACGGAAGCAGTTTGGCTCCGAAAATTCTTGGGAGATCTGGAAGTTGTTCCATAAATGGATAAACCACTCACACTTTATAACGATAATAGTGGTATAGTGACGAATTCCAAAGAATCAAGAAGTCACAAAAGGGGAAAGCATAGAGAGAGAAAATATTATCTCATCAGGGAGATAGTGTAGAGATGAAACGTTTCTGTCATCAAGATTGCATCTGTAGAGAACCTATCTGATCCATTTATAAAGACCTTGTCAGCTAAAGTGTTTGAAGGTCACATAGAGGGTCTAGGATTACGTTATTTGTCTCATTTTCTCTACCACAAGTGGGATATTATTGGGATATATGCTCTAGAGCTTATTTTAATGTAAACGAAATATTGGTTATGAAATAAAAAAATACATTATTCATTTATCAAATGTTTGATTTAAATTACATATTGCAAATTATCTTGTTTTCCCTTGATTACTCATGTGCCTTTAGACTTAGTGTATGAGTGTCATACATAAGAGGATTTAAGTATGAAGTTAGCAATCTAAAATAGTTCACAGAGAGGAAACAAAACGAGTACTTTATTTGTGGTTTATCTATATTTATGGTCCATTCTATAATTGTATGGCGACATTGATCTAGGATTGTCCATGTGGTGACATGAGAATTGAGGCACCTTATATGAAGTGATCATATAGGATTGGACCCAGATAGAAATGAGTTTCTTATAAAATCCGTTAAAATAAATAAATTCATTTTAATATACTAGATGGTCATATATGGATTGATCTGAATCCTGAGTGTACTGCGAACTCCTATATGGTAGGCCATGTCCTTTGATTTACAAAGATAGGGTTGGTGTAACAATCCCCGACCAATAGCTACGTACTTTGGGGACATGGTTTCGTGTATACCTGGGACGTTTTACATGGATATGTAGTTCACAAGGGTTGATTAGGTACTTGAACGATTAGAGCGCTCAAGTTTTTCTATTGCGAATAGAATGGTTAATATTCATAATGGTTATGAATAAATCGTCTATTAGTGAATCAATGGGATTTAAGGTAAAAATAATTAAAGAATTATAATAGACATTATGACCTAGCTCTAATTATGAGATACTCATGAAGGGCCAATCCTTATGTATTGACTATATCGAGGGACACTGACATAGTTCAGATAATATTATTTATCTACAGCAATGAGCGTGCAGCTTCGGATTTTTAGTAGAATAACCCGAAGTTAGCAATTTGGAATATTTAATTAAAGAGTTTAATTAATATTTGGAGATTATTGGAGCTCGGAACCGTAGGTCTATTGTGTCCCCGTGCTAACTTGATATACTGTAGCAAATTAAATATAATTGGATAGTCCAATTATATTCTTATATATATATAATATTAATTGGATTAATAATATATTTTATCATACATGTAAATTTACATTGTATAGTGTTTTTAATTAAATAAATTATTTTAAGATAATCATTTAATCATTTAATATATCTTACCACGATCGTCCTCGGACCAATTTATCTTTGAAAGGATAGGGTCAATTTGTGGTTCATAGGGTAAGATTTGGTCAATTAGATCTGGAGCAGTTCTGGCAGTGAAGAGGAGTTCTTTTAAAGGTGTTGACACGAACCCATTGTTAGACAATTATGACCCATAACGTCACTATTTGTAAAAGACATTGTGGTTTTTGTACAAATTAATTATGTAGCAATGGAAATTGCATTTTATCATTTTTTAATTTGATTACTTAAATATATAAATGATAAAAGTCCTTATGATTAGTTCCGGATTATAAGATATGAGACAGTATCAATCCATAACGGTTTAATCATTAAATATCCCTAGTCTTAGTATTATCGAGATTGGACATCGATAATGCGGAATAAACTAGTATTGCACTTTTGCTTGTTATGGAAGCGTAACGACATAGTTCTCATATATTTAAGTATTGGATACTTACGCAAGTGTGATAGAAGGTTGTGTTTACCGATGGTATGGAAACAGCTTCGCTCTGGATGGACCCCGCGGAATCCCATTGGTAGTATGACTATGTGTCTATGGGAATCCGCATCAGGGTAGGTGTATTTGGTCTTAACTTGAGACTTGCATTGCTAGTATTTGCGACAATCAATATGTTTTGGTTTTGGTCGTCCAGGACTTTAACAGGTTCTATGTACGCCTGTTCTGGGTTTATTGATAATCGTAGTGTATTGGATGTGATGTTAAGATGGAAGTATCACTTCAGTCATATGGAGATGATGATCACGCAGGGATACAGAACTGGTACTCTAAATGGTTGCAACCATCGGGATAATATGACAAGGTCATGATTATCCGATTAAAGAGACTAGTTTCTTGTAATCCGATATATGCTTCGTACGGTGCAGACACTATTCCAGGCCCAAGCCTTGCATGTGACATCAGATACTGGATCGCAATACGCAATACTATGTATATTAGGCCTAATATAGATTATATATTCCATTAAGAATATTTCTGGAGAATTGGGTAGGCACGGTACTTTGCTAGAAGCCAACCATGTCACGTAAATCGGTAAAAACGTAGTACGAGGTACGTAGTGTTCGGATAGTCCGATGACCAGATTTACTGCCAACATATCCAGGGATCTCTTGGGTCACTTCCCGAAGATTCACCGATGACGTATGATTCGAGCATAATTAATCTGGGATTAATTACAGAGAGATTTTAGATAGGATAAAATACTATTTGAAGAGAGAGAACGATTAATTTGGAATTAATCGATAAAATGATATATTCGATATATTAAACGAAATTAGATTTCAACGCGGAATTAAAATTATATTTTAATTTGGGCAAATGAATTAATTTAGAATTAATTCACTAGCGACGTGAATAATAATTTTGCTAGGCATGATTATTTAATTAAATTTGATTTAATTACGTCGCAACGGAAAATTCGTTAATTAGGAATTAACGAACCCGAGCTCGGAATGTGTTTGCGAGGCCACTCCGATTTTGAATCAAGTGCGGCCACAAGTCACATCGCTTGTCACATCACCTGTCACTTTAGTGAAAGATGTCAAGTCACCTTTTGGTGATTGACAACCAGTCACTATTCATGATGGTGGTGGTTGTGGGCAATTAATGTCATTTTGCCTCCAAAATTGGTTTTGCTTTTTGGAAAAGGTTTTTACCAAATTTTGTGAAGACTTTTGGCATATGTTTTTTAGAAAAAAAAATACAAAAAAATCAAAAACTTTCTCTCTCCATAATAGCTCAAAACCGTGAGCCTCCATTCAAGAACAAGAAAAATTGTTTTTCTTTCTTCACTTGCTAGCACTCTTCAAGAATCATTCAAGGTGATAGGGAAACCATCCCAAGAGCTTGGAATCCTCTCAAAGCTTAGAACTTGTTCATCTACTTCAAAAGAGGGACCTTGGCCGAATCTTGGAGGGCTTCTCAACAAGAAATTTTGTTATCAACACTTTCATAATCCGTTCATTGTAAGTATTATTCCGCCATACTTCTTTATGTATTCACATGTTTTATGCTTAAATATGATCTTGGGAATGCCTTAGAAACCAACAATGGTATCATGGAGCCTAATTTGAGCATGAAAAGGATTAGGGTAAAATTTGGGTAAATTGGATTTGAGCATGATTTAACCAAATTGTTTGTTTGAGCATGCTTGTATATGGATAACTTGGAGTTACATATGATCAATTTCATGAAAAATTAATTGGATCAATTTTTGCCCAAAATATTTGCTTGCCCGAATGTATAATAACCCTAAATGTCATGGTATTTTTATTTTTTGATCATTGGATGAGTTAAAAGACATGGTTATATTGATTTAAGATTCAATCGGATTGAAATCCGAATCGAATGTAAAAACCCCAAAAATGCCGTGAGCTATGGAGCATGAAATGAGATGATTTTTTTGTTTCAAAATATTGGACATGAGTTGAACAAATTAATACATGATTAATTGATTAAATTAGTATTTTGGAAATATTAATTTAGATAATTAATTGATGTAATACACTTTAATTAATTGAATTTTGAAATTTGGAAAATTAAAATTTAATTAGTTGGGCTTGATTTAGAATTGGGCTTATAATGTTGTATTTGGGCCTAATGGGCTTGGTTGGGCCAAGTTGGTTTAGGTCAATTGGATTGGATCCAAATTGGGCCTAAATCATTCCATTAAGTCCAAATATGACAAATGGGCCTTTTATGTTTAATTGGGACTTATGGGCCGAAATTGGTTTCTTGGCAAATATGGTGATTCCTTAATTGGGCTTTGGTATTTGGGTTTGACCCATATTGACCAAAGTCCATGCCTTAAGAAATTAATTGAAATCCCATTGGACTTTAATTAAATAACATTGGATGTTAATTGGGCTTTGAGACCCATTTAGATTAGATTTGGAATCTAAGTCGTAAATGCACATTAAAAAGTGTAGATATGGAATTAAATATAGAATTAGTATTGAATACGAATTAAATTAGATTTAAATTATAGTTTGATATAATTCAAGAATTCGTACTTTGAGTACTTATTCTCAAACGAGTGGGACTCGCGCAAAATCAAATCATTGTTTGAACTTTGGATGATCACTTTATTCAATATTAATTAATTGGATTAGATTAGATTGATTGAATAACATGTTTTGTGTGAATACATGGATGTGTTGAATGAATAATAAATATCCCAAGATGTTTGTCTCCATTGCGGCAAGCGGGGTCACTGGAAGTGTGACTGCCGCGAGTACAAGGCACACATGAAGGAAATCAAAGCGGGTAAGGCACCGGCTTCAGGTATGTTTGTTATAGAAATAAACATGTCTACTACTAGTTTTAAAAATTGGATTTTTGATTCTGGGTGTGGAACTCATATATGTACTGATGTGCAGGATCTGCAGATTAGCAGGAGACTAGCATCAGGAGAGATTGACCTCAGGAAATGGGACACAGGTCGCCGTTTTGGCCGTTGGCACTTTTGTTTTGGAACTTCCCTCGGGGCATGTACTTAAACTTTCAGACTGTTATTATGTACCTAGTTTGACTATGAATATTATTTGTGTATCTATGTTAACCCAATGTGGGTATACTTTTGTATTTAGAAACACTGGGTGTTTTATGTATAAAGATGATATGGAAATTTGCACTGCTGATGTAAATAATGGTCTATATATTTTGAATATGAATCAATCTCAAACATATTCTGTAACAAACAAAAGGCTTAAAGTAAGTAACAAAGATGAAACTTATATGTGGCATTGTCGTCTGTGACACATTAACAAGACTCGCATATCCACACTTTCGAAGAGTGGGTACTTGGAGGGATTTGATCCAAATTCATATGATGTCTGCGAATCTTGTTTATTAGGCAAGGTGCCTAAGTCACCTTTTAGTGGTAAAGGTACACGTGCCACCGAACTGTTAGCCCTTGTTCATAGTGACGTTTGTGGGCCCATGTCTAGCCAGGCTAGAGGTGGATATGAATACTTCGTAACCTTTACGGATGATGCATCGCGTTATGATTATGTGTATCTTATGAGACACAAGTCGGAAACCTTTGAGAAATTCAAAGAGTTTCGATACGAAGTAGAAAAACAGACCCGCAAAAGTATTAATCATAACGCGATGACATGGGATTCATCTTTCAAAGAAGATGAGTCCACAAACAGAAGATGAGAATGTTAGAATGTCTAACCAACCTTATGCTTCGTGTTTGGGTAGCATAATGTATGCCATGTTATGTACGAGGCCTGATATCAGTTTCGCTGTTAGCGTAACTAGTAGATATCAGTCCAATCCAGGTAATGACCATTGGATGGCCATTAAACATATCCTCAAGTATCTTAAAGGTACTAAGGATAAGTTAATAATTTATGGAGGAAACGAAATGCAAGTTAACGGGTATACGGATTCCGATTTCCAATCGGATCCCGATGATAGAAAGTCTACATCTGGATTCGTATTTACCTTTAACAGAGGTGCAGTTTGTTGGAAGAGTTCCAAACAGGGATCAACAGCAGATTCCACCACTGAGGTGGAATATATTGCAACTTCTGAAGCTGCAAAAGAGGCTGTGTGGATAAAGAACTTTATCACAGAATTGGGAGTTGTCCCAAGTATCGAGAATGCGATTCCGTTATACTGTGATAATACTGGAGCCATTGCGCAAGCAAAGGAACCGAGGGCGCATCAGAAGTTGAAGCAGGTGGAACGCAAGTACCACATCATTCGAGAGATTGTGTCGCGAGGGGATATTGTCGTGTGCAAGGTACCAAGTGAAGATAATGTAGCAGACCCGCTGACAAAGGCAATACCTCCGATGGGTATTAGATACAATCGTTATTGGCACTAGAGCAAGTGGGATATTTTGTTGGGGTTGGTGCTCAGAGCGCCAATTCCCGGTTGTATTTTTTTTTGAATACTTCTGTAAAACATTATTATTATGAATAATATATGCAGTTTCTATAATATAATCTATCTTTATATATGGTAAAGACGTAATGACCTTAGAATGATTAGTCATGGTACTGTTGCAAAAGCGTCGCAACTGACATTGAGTATTATCATGACGTTGTCATTCTCAGACAGTTCCTGGTCAAGGTTTACACTACTTGGTCAGTAAAGTAAACCCGTTGAGACCGATACATGTCGTATATTGGAATATATGATTCCAATGGTTTCTCAATGAACCATTAGTCTTGGAGACTAGTATAGACGTGTGGGTCTTTATAGCGGATAAACACTGAACGACTCACCGAAGATTCTTAATGGATGGTACACCAACGTCAATAAGAATCTTCTCGGGTTGAGTAGCACTTGTGATTCTTAGACTTGAGATGCCATTGTGGGCACATGAGACATCTTCTACACTTAGATGGAAGTCACGTCACCGATCTATTTAGATCAGATCTTCGCCTGTTCGTTGGGTGTAGATAGATCCTCAAGGGTGTCCTATATGTATCAAGATATGATCCGTCAGTTCTGTATACTAGAGCATAGGTAGTCCATATGATTAGCAATCAGATAAAACCATGGGCCTGTGGTAAAGTTTAGAAGCTAGTTCTAAACATTCTTATAGAGATTGCTAATAGAATAGTCGACTGGATAATCCCCATAGAGATTTGACGTTTACATCTATATCTCTGGGATTTATCTGGATACCTATGACGGAGGAATTATACATTTGCCATGACCTCGACCTGTATGATTCAGCGAGTTTATCTGGGGTCGTCATAATTTACGGGTGGATAAATTATGGACACAAAATTGGATTTCGTGACGGATATGCCTGAATCTAGAGAGTCTCACTAATGAAATATACTCGTAGAGCACTAGGGCAACATATATAAATAATATTGATTATTTATAAAGTCGTTTAAAGGTTAAACGCAAAATACATGTGATGGGACCCGATAGTCATTTCCTTAATTTTTGTGTATTTGCATTTAATACTTGATTAATTCAAATACACATTAATTAATTGTCAAAATGAGATATTTGACTAATATCATAAATGAATATATGTATTTAATATTTAATGTAAATATTATACATATATTTAATATATTTGTATTTAATTAATTAATTGATTATTTAATGTTGTTAATGATTAAATTAATTAAAGTATAGATATTTTAAAGTTATGATATTTGTTTTAATGGCTAAGTTGAAATTGTTGACTTGGTTGAATTTATCATAAATGTAATGATCATTTAATCAGGTTGCAAGTTGAAATTCAAATGAAATTAAAACAAATTTCTTGTTAATTTCCTTTGGCAATTTTCGGCCAAGGCAAAAAATACACAAGTATATATTGTTTTGTTTCATTTAGGGTTTAATAACCTTTTCACACTTTACCTAAAACTCCATTGAAAGAAGACATAGAAGCTTGAGAGAAAGAAAAGCAAAAACAAGAAAAGCTTGGAATTTAGTAAGTATTTCCAACTTGCCATTAGAGAGAAAAATGTTCCTCTTGTTGTGGTCTTCATCTTGTGATGTTCTTATGTTTTTCTATTCTTTATTCTATGTATTTTTGGAGAATGGAAGTTTTTGGAAAGGGTTGAGCATGTATAAAGATCATAGAATGTTACTAATGAGTTAATAAGTATTCTATTGATGGTTTAAGAAACTAGTTGCCATTCTAGAGTTATTGACCCACTCTTAGATGACCTAGAATTGTTCTATAATTATTTCATTGTGGTGAGGCTTGTAATGGTGTTTTAGAAACCTGATTTAAGTGTTGGTTTCAAGTTTCTGACCTTGTACCACCTTTTGGCTTTTCATTTATGTTGAGTATTTGGATTTGTATATGATGCATGTAAAATACTCTTCTGTTTGACTGTGGTCGGCACTTATGTGGTCGGACCTCGTCTGGTCGGACCTAATGTGGTTGGCACTTATGTGGTCGGACCTCGTCTGGTCCGACCTAATGTGGTCGGCACTTATGTGGTCGGACCTCGTCTGGTTGGACCTAATGTGGTTGGCACTTATGTGGTCAGACCTCGTCTGGTCGGACCTAATGTGGTCGGCACTTATGTGGTCGGACCTCGTCTGGTCGCACCTAATGTGGTCGGCACAAAGGGCCTTTTATGGTCGGATTATTACTTCATCTGATTGGATCATACACATGAGTAATTAATTTTGGGTTTAGGTGAAATCCGAATAGATTATTCATATTAGATATTGAATAATCTACTCGGTATTTTGAAAAAGTTTTTTGAAATACGATTTCCGCCCGGACCTGAGCTTCCGCTGCGACCGCACAACCCGTGAATCCCTAACAATTCAACAACAGAAGCAGAGTATATTGCTGCAGCTGAAGCAGCAAAAGAGGCAGTTTGGATCTATAAATTCCTAATTGGATTAGGAGTAGTTCCGTTAGCAGCTGAGCCCGTTCCATTGTATTGCGACAATAACGGGGCTATATCGTAGGCTAAGGAACCGTGGTCTCATCAACGATCCAAGCATGTTCTTCGACGTTTCCATCTGATTCATGAGATCATACATCGTGGCGATGTGAAGATCGAGAAGGTCGCATCAGAGGACAACATTGCAGATCCGCTGACGAAAGTTATTCCTCAGCAAAATTTTGAACGATATGTACATAGTTCAGGTATTAGATGCTTGAGTGACTGGCTATAGGCCAAGTGGGAGATTGTTAGACAATTATGACCCATAGCGTCACTATTTGTAAAAGACATTGTGGTTTTTGTACAAATTAATTATGTAACAATGGAAATTGCATTTTATCATTTTGTAATTTGATTACTTAAATATATAAATGATAAAAGTCCTTATGATTAGTTCCAGATTATAAGATATGACACAATATCAATCCATAACGGTTTAATCATTAAATATCCCTAGTCGTAGTATTATCGAGATTAGACATCGATAATGGGGAATAGACTAGTATTGCACTTGTGCGTGTTATGGAAGCGTAACGACATAGTTCTCATATATTTAAGTATTGTATACTTATGCAAGTGTGATAGGAGGTTGTGTTTACCGATGGTACGGAAACAACTTCACTCTGGATAGACCCACGAAATCTCATTGGTAGTATGACTATGTGTCTATGGGAATCCGCATCAGGGTAGGTGTATTTGGTCTTAACTTGAGACTTGCATCGCTAGTATTTGCGACAATCAATACGCTTTGGTTTTGGTCGTCCAGGACTTTAACAGGTTCTGTGCACGCCTCTTCTTGGTTTATTGAGAATCGTAGTGTATTGGATGTGATGTCAAGATTGAAGTATCCCTTCATTCATATGGAGATGATGATCACGCAGAGATAAAGAACTGGTACTCTAAATGGTTGCAACCATCGGGATAATATGACAAGGTCATGATTATCCGATTAAAGAGACTAGTTTCTTGTAATCCGATATATGCTTCCTACGGGGCAGACACTGTTCCAGCCCCAAGCCTTGCATGTGACATCAGATATTGGATCGCAATACGCAATACTACGTATACTACGCCAGATATAGATTATATATTCCATTAAGAATATTTCTGGAGAATTGGGTAGGCACGGTGCTTTGCTAGAAGCCAACCATGTCTCGTAAATCGGTAAAAATATAGTACGAGGTACGTACGTGTTCGGATTGTCCGACGACCGGATTTACTGCCAATATATCCAGGTATCTCTTGGGTCGCTTCCCGAAGATTCACCGATGACGTATGATTCGAGCATAATTAATCTGGGATTAATTACGGAGATATTTTATCTAGGATAAAAAACTATTTGAAGAGAGAGAACGATTAATTTGGAATTATTCGATAAAATAATATATTCGATATATTAAATGAAATTAGATTTCGACACGGAATTAAAATTAGATTTTAATTCGGGCAAACGAATTAATTTAGAATTAATTGCTAGCGACGTGAATAGTAATTTTGCTAGGCATGATTATTTAATTAAATTTTATTTAATTACGTCGTAACGAAAAATTCGTTAATTAGTTATTAACGAACCCGAGCTCGGAATGTGTTTGCGAGACCACTCCGATTTTGAATCAAGTGCGGCCACAAGTCACATCGCTTGTCACATCACCTGTCACTTTAGTGATGGATGTCAAGTCACCTTTTGGTGATTGACACCAGTCACTATTAATGATGGTGGTGGTTGTGGGCAATTAATGCCATTTTGCCTCCAAAATTGGTTTTTCTTTTTGGAAAAGGTTTTTATCAAATTTTGTGAAGACTTTTGGCATATGTTTTTTAGAAAACAAAATACCAAAAAATCAAAAACTCTCTCTCTCCCTAATAGCTCAAAACCGTGAGCCTCCATTCAAGAACAAGAAATATTGTTTCTCTTTCTTCACTTGCTAGCACACTTCAAGAAATTTTTGGCCAAATTTCTACTTCAAAAGAGGGACTTTGGCCAAATCTTGGAGGGCTTCTCAACAAGAAATTTTTTTATCAACACTTCCATAATCCATTCATTGTAAGTATGATTATGCCATACTTCTCTATGTATTCACATGTTTTATGCTTAAATATGATCTTGGGAATGCCTTAGAAACCAACACCCCATTTCTCCGGGCATCATCAAGAAACACCCTAGTAGTGCTTCACACGCTGACTGTTAACCTTGAATGTTTCATTGGTGTTGGGATCCAGTAACTCAACAGCTCCATATGGTAAAACCTGAGTGATGACAAATGGACCTGACCATCTTGATTTCAACTTTCCAGGAAAAGTTTCAACCGAGAATTGTACAACAACACTTGCTGCCTTGGTTCCAACTGTCTATGCACTATTTTTCGATCATGCCATTTCTTGGTCTTTTCTTTGTACAATCTGGCATTCTCATAAGTCTGTAAGCGAAATTCCTCCAATCCGTTGAGTTGGTGGAGTCTTTTCTCTCCTACAGCTTGTGGATCAAGATTCAACTTCTTTAGTGCCCAGTACGCCTTGTGCTCAAGCTCAACTGGCAGATGGCACGCTTTCCCAAACACCAATCGATATGGGGACATACCAATGGGTGTCTTGTAAGCTGTTCGGTAGGCCCATAATGCATCATCCAGTTTTGTTGACCAGTCATTCCTTGTTGATCCAACAGTTCTCTCCAAGATTCTTTTGATTTCCCTGTTTGAAACTTCAACCTGTCCATTTGACTGTGGATGATAAGCAGTGGCAACTTTGTGAGTAACTCCGTATTTGGATAGGAGTGCATCAAAGTATCTGTTGCAGAAATGTGAGCCACCATCATGATAATGCCCGAGGTGTTTCGAACCGAGTGAAAATGTTATTTTTCAGGAATTTGATCACACTTTTGAATCATTGGATGGTAGTGCAATTGCTTCAACCCATTTGGAGACGTAGTCTACAGCAACCAAGATGTACATGTTTCCGAATGATGGAACAAATGGTCTCATGAAATCTATACCCCATACATCGAATATTTCCACTTCCAGAATGTTTTGCAGCAGTCATTCATTTCTCTTCGAAATATTCCCCATTCTCTGGCACCTGTCACATTAAAGAGAAAAAAGATAAGCATCTTTAAAAAGAGTGGGCCAGAACAAACCTGATTGTAGGACTTTGGCTGTAGTTTTTTTTCTACTGAAGTGTCCCCCGTATGGTGATGAATGACAGTGTTACAGAACACCGTTGACCTCCTTTTATGGAACACACCGTCTCAAATTGATCAGCACACCGTTTGAACAGGTACGGCTCATCCCAGAAATAGTGTTTGACTTCTTTAAAGAATTTCTTCCGTTGCTGAGTTGTCCATTCTAATGGCCATTTCCTGACACAATGTAGTTGACATAGTCAGCATACCAAGAGGTATCTTGCTGTTTCATGGCGAACAGCTGTTCATCTGGAAAAGTTTCTTTGATTGACAGTTCTTTGCCAGCTGTTTCTCCACTCTCGAGCCTCGATAAGTGATCTGCCACCTGGTTTTCTGTCCCTTTCCTCTCTCGAATCTCCACGTCAAATTCTTGCAGAAGAAGTATCCAATGGATCAATCTGGGTTTGGCATCTTTCTTCGTGATCAGATATTTGATTGCTGAATGATCTGTGTAGACCACCACTTTGGGACCTAGTAGATAGGAGTGAAATTTGTCAAATGCGTACACAACTGCGAGCAACTCCTTTTCATTGGTTATGTAATTGGTGTGGAAAATCTTTGCTTTGCGTTGTCCCAAAACTGCACCTACAGCAAAATCACTAGCATCACACATTACTTCAAATGGAAGGGTCCAGTCTAGTGCTACGATGATGGGGGCATAAATCATCTTTTGTTTTAAGATCTCAAAAGCTTTTTGGCATTCTTTGGTGAATTTGAAAGGCACATCCTTCTCCAGAAGATTGCACAGAGGTTTAGCAATCTTGGAAAAGTCTTTGATAAATCTCCTGTAAAAACCTGCATGTCCAAGAAAACTCCGAATCCCTTTTACTGATGTCGGTGGAGGTAATTTTTCAATTGTTTCAATCTTTTCTTTGTCTACCTCGATTCCCTTTTGTGAGATCCGGTGTCCAAGAACAATGCATTCCTGCACCATGAAGTGGCATTTTTCCCAGTTGAGTACCAGGTTTGTATCTTCGCACCTTTGTAACACATGTTCCAAATTTTGCAAGCAGTGGTCAAAATAGTCTCAAACATAGAGAAGTCCTCCATGAAAACCTTCATACTCTACTCCAGCATGTCTGAGAATATGGCCATCAGCAACGCAATGTGAAATGTGGTAGGAGCATTACATAATCCAAATGGCATCCTCGGAAAGCAAAAGTACCATAGGGACATGTAAAGGTAGTTTTCTCCTGATCTTCTGGTGCGATGACAATCTGATTATACCCTGAATATCCATCCAGAAAATAATAGAACTCATGTCCCGCCAGTCTGTTTAGGATCTGATCAATGAATGGCAGCGGAAAAATGGTCCTTCCGTGTTGCTTTGTTCAGCTTTCGGTAGTCCATGCATACTCTTCATCCAGTCCCCGTTCTGGTTGGGATTAGATCG